>JAASFV010000009.1:0-80870 GCA_023334015.1 Globisporangium paddicum
CATATTGCTCTGTTACAAACAGGCAATTAGATCGCAGGAACTGCTGATCCTTTTATCACGAGTCCTTGTGGAAGTCGTGTAACACACGCTTCCTCACTCTGTGTATTGTGCTGAGTAACTCGGGAACGCCCGGTTACATCTGCGGTCACTCGAAATCTCATCACTCTCTCATTATCATTATCATTTCTGCTTTCACTGCCTTGCTCCGTTATGAGAAGCATAAGCGAAAATCGAACAGTAAAAAAAGAGCGTGTGATTTGTCTATAGTAAACTCAAGATGCGAATACAGCGTTGTGCGCTCTGCTCTCATACTTGTGCACTGCGGAGAGCACAATCGGGCAAGGCTACTAGGATTTAGAAAAAAAAAACACATGAAAGAGATTTGCACAGAAACATATTCAGCTTGTCCGATTTCCTTTTATAGCCAATCATACACGACCATTTAGCGTATGTGATTGCCACCAACAAACCATATTATAGTATGATTGTTGGCACCGTGGTTTTCGGACAACAAAACTTGTGCTTGAACTGATTAGTTGACAATGACATTTTTACAATGCTCGACTTTTCATGCTTATAGCATGGTTACTGGTGGGCTAAACGCCTGGGCTAATCTATGTTTGTACTAGAAAATAGTTCAATTTGTTCCACACCGTTTGGTCTATTCATTCCCCAGATCTATATTTTGGTTATTTTAGCCCAGGCGGTTTATAGATCTGTTCTCACCAGCCAATGGAATGCTTTTATTTTAGTGATCAAATTCACAAGCAGCAGGATTAACACCAAATGTGTGGAAGGGAAGTTTGACAAACGCAATGAAACAGCTGAGTGAGCTTGGATAAACTGGAAGTGCTCATGTTGAGCGACAATGACAGAGATGTGAACGCTTCCTCTGCCATCTCTGACCTGTATCAAGCAGTCACAAGAACCGCTTCAAATGAAGTCACAGTCTCTGTCAAACTGCTGTCATGAAAATGATTGTCAGTTGGTTAGAGCAGTGATTTGAGCTGCAACATCATGTTGATCTATTAATCCCAGACCAGAACCTGCTATAAATGTATCAAGTATATAAGATAGATTAGCCCAGAAGGTTAGCCCATCGATAGCCATGCTCTTAGTTTATATCCCAGCATTCCGTTAACCTCTATATCTTGATGGCCAAGTTGCACATTGCATTGCCAAGCCTTGGACGAACTTTTTGGAAGTGAGCCACTGGTGAGCCAAATACCGGTTTTCAGCGAGCCAAATCTTGGGCTCTGGCTCGTCCGCGCCTCAATGGTGGCACAGTAGTGGCTGACTTTTTATTCTGTCTTGTTCAGTAGTCCATTGCCTGTGTTAAATTGCGACTTGTCGAAATGCCGATACATAAGCCATCTTCTTTTAAGAAAACAAAACCCTTTTCTGACAACAAAGTCGCACCCGTTTTTGACTACGTTTTAAAATTCCACATGTCGAACTTCCATACAAACACCAAGATAAAGGCATGAAAGGCTATAGAAGGTCTTCATGCCAAACTTCCTCACTCCTGTATGAGGCTTGCGATAGACTGCTGCGGCATGCAGCAATACTGTATCCCATCGAACTATATATTTCTCTATTAAAGCACCACTGTGACGGCCGTATTTACGAGTCCAATCACGCTCGTCGTAACAAACCGAGTGGGACGGCATTGACAATGGCATTGGCTTCTTTCCTGTCCAACCAACTTGCTCACTCTTCTCCATCCTCAGTAGACGATCGCGAGTCATCACAACTGCTCTTCTTAGTCTTGGTGATCATTGGGAATGTCGTCAAGATGGCTTCGCTGATTCGCACGTCTGCGCTTTTGTCGTCCACAAGCTCCTGCAGCGTGTCCTCCAGGAATGCGCGCACCACCTTGGCGCGCGAGATCACCACCCTCTTTGAACCACTGCTGTTATCTTCGATGTGTGTGGCGCTGTCCAGCGCAACGAGCAGCTCTGTAAGCGTCAGCGGCGCGTTCACGTCCTGCGCGATGATGCGCTTCATAACCGGGAAGAGGGCGCATGTGATGGCCTTCTTCTGGATATTGAAGATCACGTGGTCCAGGTCCACGAGCCCTCGTGCGAGGCAGCCGTACTCTAGATTCGGTGCAGCACAGTCCTCGCCGTCAAAGCCACGTACTTGGATGTACGTCGAGTAGTCCTCTGGTGCTGGGAAGAGCCCTTGTTCGCCGCTGATGACGCGCGTGAGCACAGCCAATGCGCGCTGCTGGATCTCCTTGGAGATGCGCGGAGGTGTATACCTCTTCTCGCCATTGCTGCGGTGCGCGTGCGACACGTTGACGCCGCCCAGAAACTCGCCCACAGTGTCGGCCGTGCCGTTGATCATGCGCAGCAGCGCAGCCTCGCGCCGCCACAGAATCGTCCAGGACGCGTCGTCTGGGATCTTGGCCACCACTTTGGACGTGCGCAGCAGCTTGGCCAGATCCAGCCGGTCGTTCGCAAAGTCCACTGGGTCGTCGGACAAGTCGAACCGCTGGCCGTACGGACTCGAGACCACGTCCGTGTCCTCGTCAGTCAGGAAGAACGGAGTCTGGCGCGCCAATTTGGTCAGAGCTTTGCTCTTTGAGCCGGGCTTTTCATCGTCCATGAGAGCGTAGCCATATGCGATCGCGGCCTTGTCGTACGCGCCGATGGTCGTCATGTAGTACTTGTGCATGGCTGCGTTGGCCGGCTTGAGGTCCGAGAAAATGTTGGCTGGCACGTAGTCCATGATGGACGTCGAGAGGCCGTGGCCTTTAACGTAGTCGTCATCGTTAAGTTGTTTGCGTGAGACCATGGACGATCCAGCAAAGTTGTGACGCAGTCCAAGCGTGTGGCCCACTTCGTGCATCACAATGTCCGTGAAATGGTGGCCAATGATCTCCTCGGGAACGTATCTACTGCCAGTCACCAGGCCCAACAGCATTCGCTCGGCCTGATGATGTGGGTGCTGACCCAGACCACACTGGCGCAGGCGGCCGTAGCTCCAGCTGGATGCTGAGCTCGCATCTGCCCTTGCCTTGGGCGGATCCACAGCCGACCTCTGGTCAAAGTCCTTCATGACTTCGTTGAAGAAGCCGTACTCGAAGATGATGTCGCTGTGTAGGATCTCGCCCGAGCGCGGGTCGATCACAGACGGGCCCAGTGCGTACGTCTCGCTTGAGATCATGACCGAGATGCTATTGTATCGGAGATCCCCCACTCGGTAATCCAGCGGCCAGTTGTTGTCCCCAGGCACGACGGCCTTGATCGCATCTTTGAAGCCTATGGCCTCGAAGGCTGGCTTCCAGGCCTCCACCCCCGCAACGAACGCATTCCGCCAGCGCGCGGGCACAGATGGATCAATATAGTACACGATGGGCTCCTTGGTCCTCTTCGTCTTCATGTCGAGCTCTAGGCGGCGCCGGTTCACCACGGTCACCTCTGGATCGATGGTATGGAACCCCTCGTCGTCTGCATCGTCGCCATCTTCATCTCCAGCGGTGACGTCACCTAAGGTAACATTTCTGGTTTCTGAGGCATTGCGTTCGTTATCAGATCCGTACAGAGTGTATCGCGAGCTGAAGTACCCAACACGGTCGTCGGCGACCCGCTGGCGCATGATCGTCTCCGGCAAGAGTTGGATCGCGTACGAGACAACCACAACGGCGCTGTCGAGCTCATATTGGACCCTCAGGATCGAGTTACGCGGGTAGAACTTGGTGCCGCCCGGGATGATCATGTAATGCGACGACGGAAGCGCGTTCGTGACAAAGAAACCGCTCGAGAGGAAGATGTCGGACGGGATGGCGTACGCGTTATCGGTCTCGGCGTCAATGCCCACCTTCGCGAAGTACCCGGCCCACTCGCTGGCGTCAAACATGGTCTTGAGGTCGTCATTGCCAATCTGCAGTCGCGACCGGTGGTTCTCCGGCACGAAAAGCAGCGCGTCGCCGTCGAACGACTTTTCAAAGTGGAACACGTAGTCGGTTGTGTCTAGCAGCACGCTGCCGCGCTCGTGGCCCGCGTGCGGCGGGCCCGAGTGCTTCTCGATCGTCGGGTACACCATGAAGCTCTTGCTCCAGTACTTCTTCGAGAGTATGAACTGCGTCGAGCCGTCTTTTGCGTACGCGACGCTCAAGAATGCCGGTGATGCGGACTCGGTTTTCATAATCGACACTGGGACGGCGACGCCGGCTTCGGACGACAGCTCCTCGTTAACGATTGAATCGACGATCGTGGAGCGATCACCATTGTGCTTAAGCTGGTAGATGACACCGATGCCTACAGCCACAGAACCAACCAGCGCGAAAATCACGCTGAAGAGCTTGAGGCGCTTGAATCTGCGCGTCGCAGCTGGTGAGCGCCCCGAATGACCGTCGACCACGCCTGGTGTGGTTGTCACTGCAGCTGTCGGTTCGTCGTCGACAGTCTGGGGCATGTCGATCTCATGGATCTCCGTGTCCAGCATCATGACTCAGAGTGAGTGAAAAGCTACACTCTCGAGCTAGCCTTGGGCTTGGTGTGACTGCACGTGCGTGGTCTAATGCGAATTGCCAGCTGAGCCATTCGAGCGAACGAACACGAGAGCGAGGCCAAAGATCCAGGCTCTTAGGGATATCTCCTGATCCGGAGCGGCATCAGTCGCGCGTAACGAACTCTTTGTCAGTTCTGAAACGGATGAGCGGCTGGTCCGTGAGCAGAGCACCTTCACAGGTCTCTGAACTGACAATGGAAGCTCTCGACATGAGCTGTAACAGCGATCTCCACGTTGCCACTCGCGGCATCCTCCGTCCCTTCTCCCACTGAAAAGCTGCAGGTCTTCAGCTGGGCCAAAAAGACCTTGCGGGCGTGGTTCAGTTGCTGCGCCAACTCAGCTTTCGCGCTTTTGCTAGTCGCCTCAGCAGAATGTTGTGAGAGCGCCGACGAGATCCACTTGCGCAGCTGGAGATCCACGCGGTGCACCACATCTGTGTGCGTCCGCTGCTGGTCTTGCGTCTACAAATGGTCCCCAATAGTTCCAGAGCAATGGGTTAGATATATTGCAGCAATGGGATCGCCATGTGAATGACTCACTCGTTGCAGTTGCTCAACATTGTTGAGCAGGATTAGCCGCCTCTTCTCCTGTAGGAGCTCAGTCGCATTCCGAACCAGCTGTGCAAATGCCTCAAATGCAGTGCTGGTATCTTGTGGGTCGTCCACTGACAGAGCCACAGTGTTGCGCTCGAAAGGGTATTGCTTGCAGTCGGAGGCTTCGAAGACACTCGCCATGCGCTCAAAGACTGCGTCGGGGACGCGCTCGGCTCCTTTACGAGCTGCATTTCGCATACGACAGAGGCTCAGAGGGGTGTTGACATGCAGGATCCCAAAGCCGCAGTCGACTGTACATAATAGTACCAAGCACAGCGCATATGTAGTGCAGTTAATACCGAGCTTGTGTACAATGGCATGGGAATGGAGAAGCGAACCTTCTGCGGCGAGATGTGCAAAGCGCTTGCGCAGACTCCGGTACTGGAAGTTGTCGTCTACGAGCAGAATTAGTCGCTGTCCGCTTGTTGTAGAGTTTTTCACGCGCTCGGTCATCTCTCGCTGGCATCGCTTCCAGACGATGGGGTCGAACTCGTCGAACTCGTCGGCATTTGCGGCGTGTGCGCGGAAGAGGTCGTCGAAGGAGAGACGCTGCACGCGCCAAGCACCCAGTGAAGTAGTAGTAGCGGCCGCCTGCTCCACACGACGCGCCAGACTCGTCTTGCCAGCGCCAGGCAATCCGCAGACAAGGAGCACGACAGTGTCCAATCGGTCCATTTTCAATGGCCAGAATGCTGAAAATGCTGGTTGCAGTTCCAACTGCCTTATGTTACTAACCACCTAACATCTTAATGTTTGTATGCGCCTTGTATCATCTACATCACGGTACTATTTGCCATACCACCAGTGACTCATCCAGATGATGGCATCACCCAGAGTCTTTGCCCAGCCGAGCATCTCGAGTCGATCTAGTCCAGTCAAGTAGTGCCGTGTTACTGATCGTCTGCCTGTCGGACTTGAACGAGCTCCCTCAGAGTTCCTCAGCCCCGTCATGAACTTAATTTTCTTCAAGAATGGCTTCGCGTCCATGCTGCAGAACTGACTCAGCGCGACCTCACGTGAAGAATCTATCGGTCAGGCGTAGAGGATCGAGTCAAAGCTGCTGTCGTTGTAGATGCTCGATTATCCGAGCCGACGCGGTGGGGACGGCGATTGGTTCGCGACCGCCGTTGCGAAGACGAGTGAGGAGCGCGATGCTGGCAGTCGTAGGCATCCAGTGAAAGCTGCACATGACCGTCGCGTGTTGGACGCGTGTCTGCAGCAGCTCTGGCGTTTTCCGTGGCTCAACCTGTCTCCGGGAACTGGCAACGAACGGATCGCACTCCTTCTTGCAGGCCCAGTTGGCAAATACGTTACTTTACTGGCCACACACATTCACTGCGTCACTGCTGCTTCCTCACGCGCCTTCTTAGAGCTTCATCGGCCGTTCTCACTCGAACCTGCGCGATCTTGAGGTCGCGGTGGCTTCTTGACTGTGGAATAAATACTCAGACGATGGCGACGCTGTGACTGCGTTGCCTTTGGTGACTCAATGCTGGTGGTTGCAGCTCTTGCTTTCTGCTCAAGCGCAGACGCAGCCTTGTAAGGCTGTTTCCTTTCTGGAGGGCCATGCCGCCGACGCATTGATAGCTTCTTGTCGCCATAAGTGCCTGACTGGGCTGGCGGTGCGCTAGGATCGACGGTCGTCTGCTTTGCTGTGGCCTGTTCAGACTGTGAACTGTGTCCACTAACGCCACGCTGATTGCGGGTCAATTGCTTCGTAGCCTGCGCAATTCGTGCACAAGAAACAACACGAGCACATAGTTAAATAAGAGAAACGAGATACCACGTGCCTACAAGACAGAAGCCCACGGACCATGGTGCTCTGGAGCCGCTTGGTGAGCAGTGCGATCCGCTGCTCGAGGCGCCGTCGCTCGTCCTGCTGTGCGCGGCACGCTCGCCACTTGGCGAACTGCTCGGGCGCATCGTAGGCGGCAAACTGCAGCAGGAGCGTGGCGGCCGGCAGGAGCACGTTGAACACGAGGCAGAGGCAGCCGAAGAGCGCGACGAACTCCTTCGCGAGCCTCCACATCTCTTTCAAAATGGCAAAAGTGGCGGCGATTTTTTTTGTAGGTTGGATCTTCCGAAGTGGTGGATGGATGCTTCAACCATGAGCTCTGCTCACAAACTTCAAAATAAGAACTCAAATTTTAATTATAGGATTTGTGAAAAATGATACAACTCAGGTTGTATGCTATTTTAATAGCATAAAAACGTTGGTACCGGTAGCCTACAACCGTTTTAAAACACTATGAAGGCTGGATGTTATATCCATCTGGAGAGACGTCATGCCATGCTGAATGCTTCAACCACATACCTCGAACCCAGAACAAGAAGCCCTCGATTAAAGGGCCTCCACATTTTCACACTCGACAAACGAGGCTGAGAGTTTTTTTTTTTATGCTACAGCTAGTGTCGCGAGCCCTTGGTGGTAACCGCCCTGGAACGCAGGGGGAAGCTCGATACTCGCACCGAGACTCTCCAAGATGTGCTCGAGCCGGCCCACAATGTGGTCGAACGCTGGGCGATCCTCCGCGTTAGACCTCCAGCACTCGGTGATGAGCTCCACGTACGCCGGGTCGACGCTCTCGGGGATCGGCGGGCGGATGCCCGAGTGAATCGTCTGGTTGTAGAACTTGATCGGCGCCATGCCAATGAACTGGTTCTGGTTCCCGTCCGCAATCATCTCCCACATCACGATCGCAAAGCTGCAAAAACGAATTCACATGCGTCAGCACTGGTAGATCTCATAAACAGCCAGCACATGTTGTTTCTCAACATACCTCCAGTTGTCGGCTTTGAAAGTGTATCCGAGGTCTTCATCCAGCAGTACTTCCGGTGCGACCCTATTTTTTAAAAAAACACACACACATTTTACAAATAGGTCAGATAGCGACCACGAGGGCGATAGCAATATGCACATCTACGCACCATCCGGTCGTGCCACACTGGGTGAACGCTGTGTCGTTGTCGAGGACTTTGCTGATTCCAAAGTCCGCCACCTTCACGCGCCAGTCATCATCGACCAAGAAGTTGTGCGACTGCAAGGGAAAGATAAAATAAAGATTATCAGTAACCGTCCACTAAATCAACAAAATCGAGAGAGGATGGATAAATATGCATCTATACCTTGATGTCGCGGTGGATAATGCGTTTGGAGTGGAGATACTGAATGCCTCTTGCTGCGTCCAGCATCATCCGCACTTTGAACTGCAGATAGCATAAACAGGTCGAACATGTGAGTATCAGCGATTTCCAGATACTGCCTCAAAGGAATGCCACGGTACCTTCCACGGGATCGTTTCGAAGTTGCTGCTGTGGATGACTTCGTACAAGCTGCTCGCAACACAAGCACACAAATCATTAGCACTCATGAGCAAGTAATGAAAACCACCAGCATATCAGGATATCATACCTCTTTCGCGAGCAATACTCCGTCAGAATGAGGAGTTTCGGGTTCGTGCATGCGCCGATGAACAGCACGATGTTCGGGTGCTTGAGCTTTCGCAGCATCGCGACTTCTTGGGTGTAGTCGCCCAGGATCTTGTCAGTCAGGCGGACATAGCGGAACGATTTCACAGCAACCTACACGAGCAGCAAACAAAAGAGTGAGCACCATATTGCAGACGATACATTCAACTGGACATGTGCTTTTACTCACCTCCGCAGCACCGTTCCGACTCATCCACACTCCACGGTAAACTGTGGCGCACTTCCCACAGCCCAGCTCGTTTTCTTTGCCGCCCAGAATACGAATACTCTCGTATGGAATTTCCAAGTACTGGTTCTGGGATTCGAGGACACGTGCTTGCTCCTCGAGCGTCGACACCTCCTGCGAGTCATCCGAGAGAGCCGCAGTGGACGAGACCGAGCTCGGCGCTTCAGGTTCTTGCTCCGCTTCGATGTCCAGAGATGTCTGCCGCTCTGTCCTGATATTCCGAGCATTCGCAGCTGCGATGATGTCTAGTAAAGGAGGGACTGGACGAAGATCTCGACTCACTTTTCGGTGAATCAAGTAGTTTGTGACCGAGAGGATTTTCTGCAGCTCTGCTTCACGAGCCTCCACACCTCGCTGGACTTCATGCCGTCTTTCAGCTGAAAGACTGACAGCAGCTGTGCCAGAATTGATCTGTTCGTACAGCTTCGCCAGCACCGAGTTCTCGCCATTGTCGCGGTCATCAACGTGGATTTTGTCACCGTGGCCGAGTCCAATGTCTTTCCGGAGTGCCGCCTTGTCGTCCTCAAGCATGACTGCTTTCGAATTCTGTCGGGCTTCTGTTCATCAATTACGCATTCAGGCGCAGTGTTAATAGTCAATGACGTTTAAGTTCGTTAGCCTCACCAGTGAGCATACACTTACCGTTCTTGAACTCGTCCATTTGTCGAATCCACACGATTCGCTGGCGGCTCTCTGGGATTCCAATATTCGCAGCGATTTCCTTTCGGAGCAGCGCGACATTGGAATCGAACGGGACCTCGAGACACACTGGTGCCTGAGAATCACCTGATGCTTGGATGCAGACCTAGTGTCGAAAAAGGATAGAAAATAATCTCAATGATTATGACTGATGTTGTGAAGGATACACACAAGAAGAGTTTCTCGTACCACACGAAGCAGCATGCAATCGTTGTCCACCGAGCGTCGTACACGTTCTCGAATCGACTCTTCCGATATCTCCGACAGACTGCTGGCAAAGAAATGCACCTGGACAATATACACATATGTTCCCAATCAATCAATCGTTTCTCCAGCAATGAAGACAGCCATACAAAGGATACGTACGTGGTGCGGGAACACGCGCGAAATCTCCGTGCTGAGCACATGCGCTGTGAGCGCACGTTGGATCTTTGAGCTCGACATATTGAACGAGTCGCGTGAATTCGAGCTTGGGGGCCCGTTTTCGTGGTAAGGACTCGACAGCGGCGTGCTCCAAGCGTCGCTCTCGTCGTCGGAGTTGAACCCGCCACTCGAGCCAAATTCGCTGCCCTGCCACGTCACCAGCACGTACTTGGACACCAATCGGTCCGTGCCACGGTGCAGTGGGATGTCCACGCGGAGGTAAATGTACATCGTGCTGCCTTCTTGCAGCACTGACGTGATGCCGCCGATGCCTTTCAGCGCATAGAGTCCGCTCTGTTGCCACATAAAATAATATACACATCGGGTGTAAGAACACTGGCGATGGCGGGATTAAGAAAAGAAAACGAGAAACAAACGTACCATGCCCTTTTCGATGACAATGAGCTTCTGCTTGGATTTTTCGCTCTCCAGCGTCTCGTAGCCGCAGACGACCCAGTTGAATGGCGCGCGGTCCGAGCGAATGTCTTGTACTGTCTGCGCGACCTCAGCGGCAAACTCGATTTCATTCGAGATGTTGCGTCGCGACGAGCAGCGCGGTCGTCGATGCGTTGGCTGCCGCAAAGCAGTCCCCTCTCTAAGTAACACGAGCAGTCGTACACGAGTGAGTCATACACCGTATTGTAGCAAAGCCAGCATCATATAAAGCCACAGCATGCTTACATGAGCTCCTCGGGACTCTGCAACGTCACGTGGGTGATCGCTCCCAAGTGTTTCTTCAAATTCAGACAATGGACAAACGCACGTCAGCATCAATAAGCACGCAGCAGCTACTGTCATACACACACAAAGAGGATCGTACCCGTATAACGTGGTTGAACTCGGTAAACTTTGTGCGCAAATAGATCGGCAAGCTGCGGCCTTTCCAGCAGAACGAGATGAAGCTCGGCGGGAACGTGTTATCGTCGTCGAAGTCGATCCGAACCAGGCCGTAGCACAGGGAGTTCGCCGCGAAGAGCTCGGGCGGCCACTTAGACTGGTCCGCCAAGTTGTCGTTGCCCGTTGCGATGGGCTTCATCGTGTTCCTGCTCTCCCTTGGATCCTGCAAAGATCCAACACCCCGATCATCCAGATTAGCGAAAGGGTACACAGCGCACATGGGCACATGGATGCAGCCATAGCAGCCGCATCCACAAGCGAGAGAGAAATCCAGGAGCGCAGGAGTGTACGAACCGCGAACGCAATGATCACCCACGTTGGCGAGTTGTTCGCCTTGACGTTCTCGAGCACATCGTCGACCTGGTTAGTACAGAGATCCTGCGCCTTGACTGTCCGCACGAACGTGTGTGGGATCTGCGTCGTGTCCATACTGAGCACCGCACGATTTTCACGCTCTCAAGCACGCGACCACAGACAGACAGGAAGGGAGGCGGCCGCACTGCGAGCCAAGAAAGCGTCGAAGAGCGATCTCGGATCTGCGTCCAGCAAGCACATTCGGAGTGTGAGGTTACACAGCAGAGAGCCAAGAGAGACACATAAGCAGATGCGCACCAGCACTACAACTACAGGCACGTGGCTGGACCCTCCGACCTATAAATCAGGCACCACCAGCAAGCAAGCAGGGCGAGCGAGCGTGCTTGAGCTCTTCGTCGCTTTGTCCGTTCGCGTTCTCGCTCATTTCCTCACAGAAAAACCCATGACCATCACTCTGATTCGATCGTGCGGTCTCATTGGCTGAAAAGATCAGAAATTAGAATGATACAAATGCATGACGACAAACTGTGCTTGTGTGGTGTCCACATGTGATGTTGGTGTCGACATGTGCGCGTTGCTTGGATATGAGAATGCCAGAGAGCTTGAGGCGGAGTGCTCTTGCTGATGAAAAAGAGAGGACAGGAGTGTCTACGACTCAGCTGGATGTCTGGACGTTGTCTGAACACGGAGAGAGCTCTGGATGTTTTCGTTTCTCAGGCGGGCTTTCCATCACTTTGTGCCGGCTTCAACACACGGAGTGGCCACACCAGAGAGCAGCAATTAGAGCAGCAACCTATGAGTGCGACTATGGGCATAAGGTCCCTCTGTACAAATGGTGTTACCCGAAATTGGCTCCATTTTCAAGCCTTCTCCGTTGACGCAATACTTTGTCAAGGGCAAGCGCGGCACGAGCTTGACGGCTACCACACGACGCCGATCGCCATTGACTGCACCTTCATTCAACCTAAACATGCAATTCCAGCCAATCAATAGCAGACTCATCACCACCACTCACACATACAACGAGCACCAGCATCGAGAAGCGCATGGGGATAAATTGAATGAAGGGTTCTTACGTATACAAACCGTACCATGCGTCTCTTCTTCTCCGTGCCGTATCACTGCCGTCGCCAACACTGCCACAACAGTGGCTGTCATGCGCATCACCATTGATCTCTCTTACGTGTAGTAGAGCTCCAGCCCCATGCCATCGTGGATTTCATAGTCCTCCAGCGTGATGTGGTCCTTGTAGATCGTGTACCACTTCTGGATGCGGATCTTCTCGGGACGCGTGCCGACCTGCGCAGCCACGAGCTTCTTCAGGTCGCCCACCGTGTCGTCTTCGTTGCACTTGACGCGGATCTTCTTGCCCAGGCGGTCGTTCAGGATCACCTCGATCATCCTGGCTTATGTGGTCTGCTCGTCCTTGCTTTTTTTGCCTTTGCCTCCTCAAAAAAAAGGACAGCACCCTAGTTTAGGATATTTTCGGTTGATATAGGTCCGTTTGTGACACTATTTTAACGTGTAAGTAGTTCTTTTTTGGGATGAGTCACATTAAATTGGGGCATTGCCATTTCCGCGCGCAGCAAAGTTGAACCAAAGTTCAAAGCGGCGATGGAAGAGCAGATCTGGCGGTTCCTGGTGGACGACGTCGCGCTCGATCTCTGCTTTGAGGTGCGTTCAGCTGCGTCTGTACGTACGTGTGTGGAGACGCTCTTGCTGACTTTGCGATGGCGTCACGTCTCAACGTGTACGGTGGGGTTTGCAAACGGCAGATGCACCAGCAAGTCAAACTCGACGGCATGGACCTCGACGAGCTCTACGACGTCGAGCCGATCGAGCGAACCGGTGCGAAAATGCGTGTTATGCATATAATTACGTGTAAATGTGCGAATCACTTTGCTTGTGTGGTCATTGGGTTCTCAGCCACTGCGTTGTATGTCATTTACTTTCTCAGAGAAAGCACCTGCGGTCGAATCACAGAGCCTCGACGTCACCTGTCTGCGCTGCAAGCGACAGGTTTGCTCGAACATGGCTGTGTGCATATGACTATAGTGTGTAGTGAGTGACATACGCCCGTTCTGTGCAGGTCCACGCCTCGCGCTATGCTCCTCATCTGGAGAAGTGCATGATCGGGAATCGCCGCCAAGCAGCGAATGTCCAACGCCCGCCTGCAACAGATCACTCTTCATAACAACATGCGTGAAATTAGTTATCAGTGCGTTGGGAGTCAACGTAAGTGATGTATGTGTATTGTACTTGAATGTAAATGGTACATGGTGATGTGCTGGGTGAGTAGCGCTTTACTCTTCATGTTCACTCTCTCTCTCTCGTTCTGTCTCTCTCTCTCTCTCTCTTACAGATCGGCACCAGGAGGCAGACAGCCACCTAGAATGTCGGCAAGTCCTGATCAGAAAATATGTCGTCGTCAAATTCGGAAAGAGGTCTCTGAGACGACTCAATCGCACTTTGCCCACCCTCGCACCCCCACTCGGAATCATCTTCTTGAGTCTCCTGTGCTAATTCGTGTACTGACTCGTCATCTTCGTATTCAGCATCTGCAACTGCGTTTCCAGTCAATTCGTCACCTTCGACATCGCCTTCAACGTCGCATTCCTCATCTGCTTCAAACGGTGTATCGACTTCGAACGGCCAGCCCTCCGGTGGAGTCCACGCGCTCTCACCAGTCTCATGGTTAAACCAGAAGTAGTGGTTCGTGCTGGGGTCGAAGCCCTTCTCCCAGTCGCCGAACATCTCAGCTTCTTCGTCGTCGGCGTCTTCGGCTTCTGACAGTGGGTTCTCTTCTTCGGGTTGGTTGACGAGAGTGCTGTCAGCATCGAGTGCAGTGTTTACGTCGACATCTTGGTTCTCATGATCGTCGCTTGTGGAGTTCACGTAGAACTCTTCCTCTTCACATGATCCAAAGTTATCGATTGCATCTTCAGAGGCAACGGCGACTACTTCTTCAACGGGCTCGTATGATGAAAGGTCTTCTGCAGCTTCAGCTTCAGCTTCAAGCTGCTCTTCTTCGTCACCAAAGATGCCATCTGAACTGTCAGTGGCTATGAGGCCAGCTCCTTCAGCGTCAAGATCGTCCGGTTCGTCCAGTGCAGATGCTTCAGTCGCCAACCAAGCATCGTTCAGGTCATCATCAACGAAAGTTGTCTCCGATGGATCAGTGGCAAGCGCTGGCGTATCATCGTCGAGTTCAGGGTCGAATTGTCCAGCTTCGTCTGCTTCGACCGGATCACCGCTCGAAAACACGTTGGACGCGTCGTCGTGGCTCTGGATGTCTTCTGTGATGTCAGTTGTGATGGCGTATGCCACTGAGTTTGAAGAGTATGTCGGAACTGGGACTGGCGAGTGGGAGGGCGATCCAGAATGCGCATCCTCCGCATCCATAAAATCCAAAGGCGGTGTAGTGCTGAACGAGTCGCCGCTTGTACTCGGGTCATCATCGAAAACCGATTTATCACCGGAGAGAAAGTCGAAGTCTTCGTCTCTGTCATCGACTGGTTGTTGAACGATTTCACTCTCACCTACCAGGTGTTCGACGGGCTCACCGGCATTGGGTATATCACGTGCGCTCTCTCGGAAGGATGGTGGGTCGTTCTCAAGCGCTTCGACTCCAGTATCGTCAACCATGACGCGCGATAAAAGAGCTGTACTAGGAGATGCAGCGAACATCTTATCTAGTGAAGGTGATGAGGCCTCGTGAGACTCAATGGGAGCATCTGGATTAGTGTCGGTCTCCATGTTTGCGTCGTGGCTCTCCACTACACTGTCGACCGTCTCTGCACAACTCAGAATGGACCGGAGATCATTCGTTCGCAACGATCGACAGAACGCACAGATCGCGCTGGAACCAGGAGCATGAGTTTCGAGCTTTTCCAGAAGCTGTCGCATGCTTTTCTTCACGACACCCAGCCGTTCGAACGCCTGCCTGCACTCGGTTCCTCTCGTGTGCTGCTCCATGTAGTCTCGAATTCTCGCGTACATGGCATGGCTCTCGCGCTCGTCCAAGATATCCAGCGCTTCGAGACTGCCTCGGTACTCGACGAGCTTCTTCGTATCGCTCAGCTCTCGCTCGCTCATGGTCAGCAACACGTTCAAGGCTGTCAACGCAGTGGAGAACTCCTCTTCAGCGTGGTTCAGGAAGTTTGTGACAGCCAAGTCTTGGAGGAAATTGCTCTCTTTGGTGTTACTCCCAGCAACGATCTTGGAGTCCGGCTTTGGAGGCGACGGTGAGATTAAGAAAACAACAGGCTTGGCAGTTGGCAACGAAGGCTGGGAACACATCTTGGCACTTCCCGGGTTGGCGGGTTGACTCAGAGTCGGGCTCTCAATACTGCTGTTCTTTGCTGGACTTGTGCTACTCCGAAGCGGCTCAATCCGGAATGCGACAACCTCCTGGTTTCCTTTCTCCGATGACCACGCCGTCGGATTTGAAGTGGACGCTGGACTATTCGCGGTCTGCGATCCAGTCTGCACGATTGCATTGCCACTAGCATCTGCAGTGACACCTGACTTGGTTCGCTGCATCCCAGCGGAGCCCACCATCTTCGATCCGCAGGTCGTACTGCTTCGTCGATGCACCTTCTCTTGAGCAAGCAACAACCTCTCGGCGACACTCATGTTGATGTCGAACGTGGGACGTGACTTGCGCTTCTGCTCTTCAGAGAGCAGCTGCTTGTCGACTGGTTGGTGCTTTGGCGCGCTCAGCTCGCTTGCGCGCCGTTGCTGCTGCTTCACAATTTTTGGGTCTGCTGGTGGCGCTTTCTTCTTCACAGGCTTCTTCGCAGTCAGCGGTGGCAGCGGTGGACCAAACGAGTACACGGACGTCTTGACTTTTGGTGGTGATGGCATCACTTTCTCCCGCGACCGGTATCCGACTGCTCGACTACGCTGCTCATCTTTCTCCAGCTGCTGCTTCTTGTTCAGCGGCTTCCTCGGATGTCGTGCATCGCTCTCGTCGCCGTTGCTGCCACCGTCACCCCAGTGATCGTCGTCTCCGTCGTTATTGTAGTTACTGCTGACCCGGCTCTTGCGTTGAACCTCGACATCCTGGAAGCACTGAAGAACCTCACAAGCCTGGGTGATCCAGAGGGCATTAAACTCCGGGAACATGTCGTTGGTGTCGAAGAGTGCGCGTCCATACGCTGCTACAGGTCCAAGCCCCAACTTGTCGCCTCCCAGTCCCTGGAGCGTCATGGCTTTCTTCTTCTCCTTGGAATGGAAGCACGCGCACGGAATAGATCCGAGAGAGAGCAGCATCGGCATGAGGTTGAGAATGTACACTATGTTCTTGCGCTTCTGGCGCTCGTCCGTCTCGACGATCGGATTGCCGTCCAAGTCCAAGTGCGTGAGCATCTTGTTGAGCGAGAGCACTCGCAACGCCGGAATGGTCGAAATGAAGTTATTTGAGAGCTTGAGCACCTCGAGCTGCACGAGGTGCTCGATGTTCTTCACACTCTTGATCGCGTTGTGGTCCACGCTGAGCGCTTTCAAGTCAAACACTTTGCCAAATCCCTGGATCGACCTCAGGCGGTTGTGTGCGAGATTCAAGACCTGAAGCTTTGGGAACGCGCTGAAGTCCTCGTCAGCGAGCTTGGTGAGCCTGTTTTTCGACAGGTCAAGAACCACGACGCATGGAAACCGACACTATACGACAGCAGCAGCAAGACACATCAGGTTAAAGAAACCACACACACAGCAGACCAGTAAAGGATGAAAAGGTGCCACATTACCTCCTTGAACACCACGAGACTCGAGAGACTATTTTCTGAGAGCACAAGGGCAAAGAGGTTGCGAAATGGGACTTCGTTGGGGAAATCCTTGAGCAGCATGCCACGCTTGAACTCCGTGTGGACCAGTTTCGCCACGAACCGCGGCTTCCCGTCTTTCACAATGTCAGATATAATCGAGTCCACGCGCTCTTCTTTGTCGTCGTCTTCGTCCGATGGATCATCGTTATTGCTCTGTGGCTCAGCGTGGAGTTGGCGAGCAGCATTTTGGCCCAGAGTCAGCAAACGATGAGTAGGAGCGCCATTGGTTTCGCTTAACTCATCGCCACTGGTTCGATAGATCAGTGACGAGAGGTCATTGTCAGTGCGGCTTGACGACGAAAGCTGGTCTACTTTGTCAGTAGCAGCGACAGTTGATAACGGTGGAACTGGTATGTCGTTGCCATCGGAGAGCTCGGCAATATCGCTTGCAAAAGCGCCCACATTGATACGTTGGTGTTGGTGAGAACTCGAGTGAGACTTGGACAATCCCGAGTTGTGTGAAGCTTTCGAGGATGATGAAACGCTTCCAGTCGAGTGGAAGTCGTTGCTGCTGCTGCCTCCAGCCCTTGACGTGGTGTCTTCGTCTAATTCGTGTCCACGGGCGCCATCGCCTCCCTCTGCTTCATTATCTTCGCGACCAGTGCTCGCTGCATCGTCCTCTTCGTCGTCCGTGAAAATGTCATCGTCCTTCCATCGAGGCGACTCGGAGATGACAGAGTTAGCCACTGAATGCTGTGGTGTCGACTTCCTCCTTTCAAGATCCTCGCCGTTGGCTCGCTGGAGATCAGTGGACCGTAGAGGAACACCCGCAGAAACCAGTACTGGTATTGGTGAGGCGGACTGTCGTGGTGTCTCTACACTGTCGATGAACTGTGAGAACGAGGATGACGACGAATAGATGCTCATGCGATCAGGCGAGCTCGGCGCTCCTCGTAATACTGATGCTGCCGAAGTCTCGACTGGAGTTGTTGGTGCGATTGAAGAAGTCTGGGCTTTTGAAGAATTTGAAGACTGCTGAGCCAGCACATTTTCCTGAGACCCTCGAGAAGATAATGAGAAACTTTGTGACGCTGCGCCTCTTGAGTCTGGACTCGATGCTGATGATGCGGTGGTTTGTGTAAGCGGCAATGGCGGTGGTGGAGACGCTGGTGGCTTGAAGTCAGCCTTGAACTTGGCGTACACGCTGCCCTCACCTCGATCTGAAGAGCCACTGCTGCTGGAAACTGGTGATTGCGGCTGCTGCTGCTGCGTACTTGTCCCCGAAATCGAGAGTTGCAAAGGAGGTGATAGTGGCACCGTCGTGGTGAGCTTCGCGTTTGCATTCTGTGCTGCAGATACCATCGAAATCTGCTGCGTCACTGCTGAAGTCGAAACCTGAATGTTCGGTGCATCCGTCTTCTGTATGGCCTGCTGAGACTGGGAGTGGTGTAACGCTGCCGATGTCGCTGGTGCTCCGCCCGAGGCATGCGTTAACTCGGCAGCAGAGTACTCGTTCCTTGCCTCGGTAAGCCGGCTCGAATACGGCTGTCCTAGCGTAGCGTGGCGCACTTGCACCAGCGCTTCCCAGGGCGGACACGCAGCTTTCTTCGACGGTGAGGACGAGCACTTCGCAAGGAGCAGGTTCTCGAGACTCATAGCGCTCTTCTGGACACTGCTGTCGCCTGCACTACCAGTACCGCTTGATTGGTTGATGTGTTGCTGCATGAGCATTTTGACCTCCTTCTTGTTGGGCTCCGTGCCGGTCAGCAGCTTCAGCACCGCCTTGAACTCATCTTCGTCGATGCCGCCAGCGCTGTTCCGGTCGATCTGCGCCAGTGCGGCTCGAATCTCTACGCGCTTGTCCTCGCGTTTGAGAATCTCCGTGTACTGGGCGAGCTCCTGGAGTACAGACGCCGAGATCTCGTTGCCTTTCATGTTGACCTGCGTGACGTACCGCGTGTACTCGGGTACAGCTGGGGATAGGGGCAGTTTGGTCTTTGGATCAGTCTTGAGTGGCGTCTTGGCAGTGATGATCTGCTGCCGAAGCACCTCTAGCAGTGCCTTCGCTCCCTGTATCCAGCACAATCAACACAGACAACCGAGGCTTAGAGGATTAAGCCTTAGGAAAGAACGAAAACTAAATTACGTACGTCGTCCGTGATGCGGTTGTCGCGCAGGTCGAGCGACGAGATCATGGGCATCTCCACGAGCGTCTCGGCGAGCGCGATGAGCTGCGGGTCCGTGATGTCCTCCTGCCGGAAGTCAGCCGAGTGGAGCTCTTTCTGGCACGAGATCGCCTTGTACACGCTCTGTGAGGCACACATCAAGGGAGGAAATGATGAGTGCTACAGAGCTAATCGGCCATGGCTCTACTGGCGAATGACAAGGTGAGCAGACTAACTTTCTCCAGACATGAGGGCGTCTCAACGTGCCGCCACTCCGCATTCCTGGCATAAACGTCTCGGAATCTACAAAGTGGAAGAGAACCACATGTGCTCGTGTCAGTGAGAGGCGAGTTTGAAAACCCCAGCAGCTCAAGGCAATGCAGTCGCCGTACTTCTTGATGTCCTGAAGCGCTGGCGACCGGAGCTCCTGGATCTTCTTGCGCTTCTGGAAGATGCTGCTCAGCATCTCGTCAGCCGCTGGTGCGCTCCTTCTTGATAGACAACAATGATCACGCGCGTGCTGTCAGAGCAACTGCAAGTGACTCAAGGCTCTGCTTCTGGTGAGTTGCAGTCTCCTCTTTCAATCACTTGAGAAAGAGTTTCGAAACGATGCGACGGCAATTCAAGACCAACAGAGCTGGATTGCATGAGGCGAAATAAATAGACTGACTGATTGCATGTAGTTGCTATTGACCAGGCAGACAAGCGACATCAGGAGCACAGACTGACACGAGAGACACTTGTGGCCAGCACAATTTGCAACATCCACTGAAGCACAATGTCCGAACCCCAAAGCGTCAACAATGCAGCTCACGATGCACCAAGCACGCTGCTTGCGCGTTCACAGTCCAGACATACCGGCGGACCACCCGAGGTTGGCGAGCGAGAGGCCAATTTCCAGCTCAAGCAAGTGTAAGTTGGTGTTCATCCAGTTTCCATTCTGCCTGCCCTTCATGAGAATTGACAAGGAACCTTTATGTGCGCACGTGTGTGATCCAGATACGCCCTAGGATTCCGTCCCTGTGGACGCAACCTCGTTGACTTCTTGGGCGAGTCGCTCGTGGTCTACCCAGTCGCGCACCACGTGGTGATCCTCAACACCGAATCCAACACAATGGAGTTCTTCCACCACACAAAGGGTGTCAAGGCTGTCCAATGTCTCCACATTTCCCCCAATCGTGAGTTCATCGCTGTAGCCGAGATCCACCACAACAATGCGTCGTCTCTCCAACAGAGTTCAACTTTAGCTGCATCTCCGGTCAAGAGCCCAGCGACGACGTCCCTCTCTCTCAGCTCCCATTTGCATGAGCAGCACCAGCAGCACATGCTCTGCATCTATAAGACCGCGTCACGAACGCGCGTGCGCAGCATTCCACTGCCACATAATAGCAGCATCGTGTCGTGCAGCTTCTCGGCGTGCAACAAGTTCCTCACGCTGCTGGAAGACGCGCCCACACACAACGTGACATACTGGAAGGTGAGCAACGCCAAGCTCATCGCGTCCTGCAAGTGCCCCAGCCGAGGCTCGCGCATCCACATCAACCCAAATAACTCGAGCTACATCTCCGTGTCTGGCCCCATGGTGCTCAAGTACTGGATCTGGACGAACAGCGAGTTCAAGATTGGGAACTTTCTACCGCAGGTCCGTGAACAGGAGCACTTTGTCGACCATGTCTGGATGAAGGAATACATGGTTGCGCTCTCGGAGAAAGGCTTGTTGCTATGCTTCCGCACGACCTCAGACTACGCAAGCGTCGACCTCGTGCACTCCTACCGGTGCCACCATCTCTCGTTCGTGCGCATGGAGTGCATCACAGCCCACGCCAAGGGTTTCGTGCTGGGTGGCTCGGCTGGCTTCTTCAGCATCTACGAGACCTCGGTACGTCCATGAACCTTGTTGATGTGACGCATACGTTTCTGGATTTTTAAGCGGTTCAGAATTGTTGATCTAGGATGACCCCAAGGACCCGTTCGCACTCGTGCGTAATGTCTCGGTCGGCGATGTGGCGTTCGAGAGCATCGCGGTTTCGCCGAGTGTCGAGACAATCGTCGTGTGCACCAAGAGCCAGGAGCTTCTCACGTTCGCGATGAGCTCGATCGACACGGTGCAGGAAGACCGCGTCGACTACCGCGAGTTTACCCGCCATGTACACTCCCACCAAGCCTTTCGAACGCTCCAATATGCTGCTGACTGACTGTGGGACCCACCAAACAATTTCATATGCGTAGGGCTACCAAGTTGGCGGCATTGTCCAGGTAGACACGTGTATTCAGCGGCCGATCTTGGCCTCCTGTGGCACGGATAAGTCTGTGCGCGTGTGGAATTACGAGCTCCGACAGTATGAGCTGCTGCACCAGTGCTCTGAGGAGCCACAAGCGCTGGGTCTTCACCCGTGTGGGTTCCAGGTCACGGTCGCGTTCAAAGAGCGCGTGCGCGTCTACAACATCCTGCTTGACAGCCTCAAGCAGGTGCGCGAGCTCGCGATCAAGTCTTGCCGCGTAGTGCGGTACTCGCGAGGTGGTCACCTGTTTGCGTGTGCCTCGGGGCTCACTGTCATCGTCTTTCGGAGCTACTCAGTGCGTGTTGACAGCTAGAGATGGCAAAATATTTGTGTGGTGAGGGCTCTGACATCTGCAATGGTCTTGTTCAGTTTGAGCCCGTGCACACGTTCTCGGGTCACATTGGTGCAGTGCACTGTCTCACGTGGAGCAAGGACGACTATTTCCTCTACTCGGCCGCGCACGACGGCGCGGTCTACCGTTGGAGTCTCACCACAGGTGCGAATACAAAGCTTCTCGGTTGAAAAACGTGTCTGCTCAGCTAACATTTCCTGTATTATACCTACCAGGCACACGCTCAGAAGATATGCAGCACGTGACCAAGCAGTGCCAGTACGCAGCACTAGTGGTCGACGAGCGGGACCCACGAGTGGTGGTCGTCGGCGGAAGCGACTCGAAAGTCCGCGAGATTACTGCTGGCGAAGAGACGACGCTCATCGATCTGGCCCCGGGTGTGTGCATCACGTCCATGGCGCTCACCAAGGACAACAAGCGGCTGTTTACAGGCACGAACCTGGGCAGCATCCTGGTGTACGCCTGGCCGCTGAGCAGCAAAGGCAGCGTGGTTGAGAGCTTTGGTCACGCCGAAGCGATCACGCACATGTGCATCACCGAGGACAACGAGAGTCTGGTGACGTGCTCGGAGGACGGCAGCATCTGCATTTTCAAGATCAGCAGCTTTTCCAATGTGTCTACACCGATTGGCATCAGCAACGTGGGGGACTCTGTTATGGAGGTTGGGGCCAATACAGCAGCAACCGAGAGCTCGGGCTCGGAGTTGGTCAAGCAGCAGGAGAAAAAGAAGGCGATGGTCGCGTTCGTGGACTCGGTGCTCATCGCACGCGATGACCTGGACGAGCGCCATAGTGCGCTAGTTGAGCTCCGCCAGCGCTACGAGCAAGTCAAGGCCGACGTGGAGTTTGCGTTGCACCGCAAAGAGAACGAGTGGATTGACCGGCTGCGGATCGTCAAGGAGGAGTGTGAGTTGCTCGTGGTGCAGGAACGGCTACGGTATGAAGAGCTCGAGTCGCGACATCAACTTGGAGGCCGCAAGCACCTGGAAGAGCTTGCCCAGAAGGAAGCCAGTCATGTGAAGATGACCCAGGAGCTCGAGAACCAGTACGAGCGCAAACTCGCGCAGGAGATCGCCCGGTACGACGCTCTATCCGAGACGCTCGAACAGACTCGACAGCGCTGTGAGGCGCTCATCGAGTCCCAGGACAACCAGCACCGCGGTACGCTCCACGTTGAGCGCAAGGCCTCGTACGCGCGCACAAAGGAGCAGAACGAGGTCATCAAGCGCCTGCACGACGACCTCAAGTACAACCACGTCAAATTCGAGGAGGTGCTACACCAGGAGGAGACCGAGTACGAGCAGGAACTCCAGAAAGTGCGTGCCGAGTACGAGAAACAGCTTGACATGGAGCGCCAGAACACGGCGATCAAGCAGGGCCAGTTGAGCGCGACTAACACAAAGCTCGAGTCGCTCAAGAAGAAGATCCAGGAGCTTAAGGCCTCATCACATGCGCGCGACGTGCTCTTCGCGACCGAAAAGGCCAAGACGGCCAAGCTCGAGTCAACGCTCTCGCACTACGAAAAGCACTTTGAGACGTGCAAGTTCTCGCTTGCAGACAAAGACAAGGCGATCCAGGGCCTCAAGTCATCGAACCGCGTGCTCGAGAACTTCCGGTCCGTGCTGCACCACCGAATCGACAACCTTGAGGTTGAGAAGGCACCCATGCAGGACCACATGAAGCACCTCGAGGGTCACATTGCCGAGATGCAGGACGAGCTCTTTGACGAGTTCAAGACCAAGGCCGCGATCGACAAGGAGATGGAGAACAAGGATGCCAAGGTTAAGATGCTGCTACACGAAGTCAAAATGCTACGCCAGAGCACGCTTAAGAAGGAGTATTCAGTGAGCGAGATGACGCGCGAGCTCACGCGTCTCGCGCAGATCACCAACCTCAAGGAGATGGAGGCGGCCGTCAAGGACGCGTACAAGACGTTTGTGATCGGCGAGCACGTGCACAAGAAGCCGCCCAAGGCGATGATCATGACGCAGCTCGCTGCAGCATCGAGGCATGACGACATTGGTGGTGGGAACAAGAACAACAGCAGCAGCTTCAACTCACCAGCGAAGCGAGTGAGCCCTCAGCCAGGAGGACAGTGGCGCGCGTCGCCATCTCCAGCGAAAGCGAGAAATGGTCGACAGGACAACACTTTTCAAGATTCTCAGCAGCAACAGCAGCAGAGTCGAGGGAGCCCCGTGTCGGACGAAGCCTTGGGCTACGACTGCAAGCAGGCCGTGGACGAGTCGGTCAAGCAGATGGAGTACATGAGTCGCACGATCCAGACGCTTCGCAACGCGCTCGAAAACACGAAGCTGAAGGCCGACCGGATCCGACGCGACTCGGTCGCAGAGGGCAGCATCCTTATCGACGAGTGCAACAAGCTCCGCAAGGACAATAAGCGGCTGCTCATGAAGATCCGCGATCTCGAGCATACACTGAGTGCTGCTGGAGGCGCATTCGTGGGCTCCAGTGGCCTGAGGTCGCCTGAATCAGTCATGACACCCGAGAAGGAGTTGCACGCGAGCTTCTCGTGTCCTGAGATCATCACACCTCTGTACCTGCCGCCAGAGGGCGAGTCGCTGTACTTGGACACCAGTGCGCTCAACACGCCGTCCAAGCAGCTCATGCCCCTCTCGAACACGCCGCTGTCCAAGCAAAAGCAACAGCGCAAGCAGGTCGGATTGTCACTCGCGAGCCCGTCGTCGCTGAGCTCTCGCCACGGAGGCACGGGCAACAACATGCTGCCGTTCGCGCGCCTCGAGCTCGAGCGCGAGAAGCGCGAGAAGCGCAGCGGGCGCGTGTCCAAGATCGACGACCTGGGGAGTGTGGTCGAGCGCCAGAAGCGCGAGATCCAGCGGCTGCAGACCCAGGTCCAGCTACTCTTGGCGGCTGAAGAGTCGGGCGGTACGTTGGTGGCTCATTTGTTTCCATGTACGCGCAAGCTTGTTCTCTCAGGATGTGCTGATGGAAACTTGTGTTCTTTCTGGTTTATTCGTATAGAGCCGCAGTACACCGGACGTCCGACAGCAGCGACAATGGCGATGGCTAGCACTCGCATTGGCACGCCGTCAGCAAACGACTTGAGTTCTCGCATGGGCGTGCTTCGACCGATTCACCTACAGGCGGCCGCGCCACTGCACTCATCCTTCGTGCTCACGCCCAGCGAGCAGTCATTAGGTGGCGGTGAGGGGCCATGAGTCAAGAGAGTGAGATGGCTCCAAATGGCCAGCAAATTTCCTGATATGTATCTTCTTGTGGCAATTGCTTTCGATCCAGTCACAAGGCCCTTACAGCCAGTCATTTCCAACCAGCAGCTCAGATGAAACCGCCTTGCGGTTTCGACCAACATGGCTCAGAAGGATACATCCATCCACACCATAACAGATTTCCGACTTAAGGTGTAGATCCGGACACAGGGAGCGAAATAAGATCTCGACGCATGTGTTGTCGTCAAGCGTCGAGTCATCCTCATGGAGGCTTGTTGACCATGCAGCAACAGGACACAGTGGTTTGATTCTCAGCCCATTTCCTTCCACGTTTTCTCAGCCTTCGCGCGCTCTCTCTCTCTCTCTCTTTCTCTCTTTCTCTCTCTCTCTCTCTCTTGTTGCTGGCTGGCTGGCAATGTGTGATCTGAGAGGCCACCTGGATCACGCACTCAAGCGCTCGCAGCCGTGTGGTTCAGGATGCATGCAAACAACTCAGTCCAACGTCATCCAATCGCTCGCTTCTTGCTGTCAATCACGCCTTGGGCTGGATTCGACGAAGCGGACACAATGAAGTGTCGAGATTACGGATTCGCGGGTTTGACACAGGTTGCGAATTACATGCAGTGTACATATGGACATAGAAGAGGATGGTTGTACAGAATATAAATAAACCTGTCAAACCTGATATGACCCGTGGATAAGCTTCGTATCATTTATATCAGGTCGATCAAATTATATAGGGGACAAAGAGGCATCAAATATCAATTTTGCAACGCATGAGGCTTTACCATACGTTTATTTAGAAACGGTACCGGTGGATCAAGTGTCAATCATATATAGTAGGATATCCATTTTATCAGTGATCAGATTACCCAAGTTTATCTGCATGGACATTTGACGACACAAACATTAGTCAAACTGTAGACTGTGAATAGTGCTTACGTAGCACATCGGATCAGAAATCAGGCCAGTGACGTCGCCAGCTTTGCATCAACAAGTCAGTCGCTAACCGTCAACAAGTCCACATCAAACAAGCAAACAAATTTGCACGCAACTCTCAACAAGCAAATCGATCTCTTGCAGGTTTTTTTTTTTTCTGGAGAGAGTGCTGTTGTGTTTGTTGCTGAGCCAGCACGTTCTAGCCTCATGACGTGATGGTTTTCCTTCCGGAATAGAAACTGGTGGTTGGGTTCTCTGCATTTTGCTTTCGAACGCATCAGGACACCAGCAAATACGAATATCTCGCTCGAATATCTTGTTTTTTTTCTATCGCATTTTCTTTTGTCTATCTTTCGATCCGCACAAGCTGCATCAGGTCGTCTTGCGATCCCCACTTGCGCTTGTATTTTTGTTTGTTGTGCTTGAGCACAATCTCGATTGGATCCGATTGGGTTGTCCCTGTTGATGCAAATGCAAACAAACCAGCTGGCTTGTTTCTTGTACTTGCCTCGCGCAATCATCGCAGCTGGATGGCTCGTAAACCAAAATAGGGACAGCTTGCTTGAGTAACACCCTCATAACCGCGCAAAGGCCCAAAAAAGAACACACTTCAACCCGCCAGCAGCAGCAACAGACTCACACAACTGGGCTTCTCATTCCAGCTTGCGACCGGCCGACAACACCACCACCACAGCTCTGCAAGTCTCTCGCTCACAACACAAGCAAGTCACACGCACTTGCACTTCTTGCTCGTGCGACCTTCATTCCTTCTCTTGTTCCAACAAGCGAGAACGCGACAGAAGAAAAAAGCACCAGTACTGTACAGCAGCCTCACGGTACTCACTCGACAGCCAGCGCCCGCCGTCCATTACAAAATCGAACCAGTCGAGAGAACAAGCAGCAGCAAACAACTCAAGCAAGCACACACAACAAGTCGCTTTTGTGTGGAAGAAGAACAAACAAGCGCAAGCAAACAAGCAAGGAAGCGAGAGGCGGTCGTGACGTCCGGCGATATTTCATCTATCCATCGATCGAATTGAGCCATCTCGCCGCCGTGTGTTTGTTTAGCTCCCATTTGCGAACAAGTCGCACAAGTCGCAAGTCACACGCAAAGTCACAAGAAACCATGGACCTCGCCATCCGCGTCAACGTGCGATACGCAGCGCCGCCCAACTCGCAGATCAAGGACGCACTACGGCTCTTCAAGAGCCCGCGCTGGGTGCAGTCCATCATACGCTACATCATGCCGCAGCTCAACAGCGTCTCGCCAGCGGCCGTGCACGTGATCGAGGCGTTAAAAAAACGCAAGGCCGCCCCGCACGCCTCCGGCGCAAGCTGCGTCGTGTGCATGGACGCGCTCAAGAGCCCATGCGTCGAGCTGCCCTGCGGCCACCAGTTCCACGAGCGCTGCATCGAGCCGTGGCTCAAGATGCACAGCACGTGCCCGACGTGCCGCCACCAGCTTCCCACGGACGCCTACACCAACTACAGTGTCTACGCGATCAACACGACCATCATCCTGCAGCAGTCGCAGGCGCGCATGCCCACGAGCGAGCTGCTCGAGCTGCCCGCGAGCAACCAGATTATTCGCGCGATTGTCAACGCGCGCGTGCGGAGAAACGTGCCGAGCGACCCGGCCACTGCGGCAGGCTCGGCGGTGGTATCGTCCACGAGCACCACGACGTCCCAGCTCCCCATGGATCTGCCGCTGGACCTGACGCAGAGCGAGCCTGTGATGAACGCCAGCGTGCTGCAGCGCACAGACGCGGCGACGCTGCCGCCGTGCATCACTGAGCCCGTGGTGCCCGTGCTGCAGCGCAACTCGGCGCGTCGACGATGCCGCGAGGAGGACGTGTCGCGCATGAATAAGCGCGCACGACTCGCGAGCGAGGCCGCCGACGAGCAGACCGACATCTCGACGTCTGTATGAGAGAGGCACCACTTAGGACTAGGAATAGGACACAAGAACACCCTTAATTATGCAGCAGGTGTGCACACGCCGGTAGCCATTTTTCTCAAATACAAAACCCACTTGTACCAGTAATGCAAACACACTAGAGGACCAATAGTTGCGGAGTGAGCTTTCCACGCATGGAGAGAATGCGCACGAGTTCCCAGAGGTCCACGGCCGCCTCGCTCGTGTCCTCGGGTGGGTGGCTCAGCGTCCACGCGACGATCTCGTTGAAGGGCGCGACGAGCTTGGCGCTCCTGAGCTCACTGTTGCTGGTCTTGTTGCTGCCAGCGTGACTGGCGATGAGCAGGATGACGCACTCAACATGCAGCAGCATAACGAACTGGTCGTCTTCGCCGCGGGTCTCCGCTGTCAGTGCAGTGTCGTGCATCACGGCCGAGCCACTCGCACACGCCAACGGCAGCAGGAACGAGAACGCGCGCTGCCACTCCACCACATTCGCGAGCTTGAAAGGCGCTGCATCACCCTCGTCATCTTTGCCCATCAGCAGGTTGAGCAGGATGCCCAGAGCTAGCGTGAGCGTCGGGAGACTCGGACCATCAGCACTGCTGTCGGCGATCTGCGTGCAGAGCGAACAGCAAAAACGCAGCACACGCTTAAGCACTGCGACATCCTGAGAGAGCGCTTGGGCGCCAGCACTCGTGGCGCTCAGTTGCAGCAAGCCCGGGAGCAAAAAGTGGAGCTGGTCAATGTTGCTGGTCACCGGTGTTGGAATCTGTGATACGTCTTCAACCTCGTCGTCCGAGTCCAGTTCGTCATCAGAATCCATCTCTTCAACAGTGTTAACACTGTCGGCAGCCTGAATGAGGGGCTCGTAGAGCACCAGGAACGGCAGCAGGTCCACGAGCTGCTCCATGCCCGAGTCCGAATCCTCGGCGATCCACGCGCTCACGACGCGCACGCTCGCGTACACGACACAGTCCAGCTGAGCGACAGACTCTGCCTGGCGCTCTCGCAGGTCACGGTACCGATGTGTCTTCATGAACTCGCGGGCCAGCGTGAGAAACTCGAGGATGACTGCAAACGCCTGATTGAGCGACTGCTTCATCTCTAGTAGTAGTTCGTATGGGAGCATTGGCTCTCTGTCTTCATCATCTTCGTCACCGAGGCTCGCGACCAGAGCGCCAATGACCATCTCAACAATGTCGTAGCACACTGGGAGCACGTTGAGGACGCGCAGCACCTCGCGTTCCTGGCGCTCAACCTCATCCACCTGTTCCACCGCCTTCTCCTCCATCTGAATGAGCGCGAGCTCAACGTCGTCTAGCATGAGCTTGATCTACACTCGACAGGACAACACACATACTTAGTCCACTATTCACTCCTGAGAATAGCTAGTAGCAAGCATACCTCAATAGACACGAGCTTGAGCAGCACGAGCACGAACTTCCCACCCGAGACGGCGTCTGCTGTCGTGATCTCACTCTGCTGTTGGCTCGTCACTGCGTCAGCGAGCATCCACTCGGTGCCCGCGTACTTTAGTAGCAGATGGATGAGCTTGAGGCACTCGTCGCGCTCCTGGTGCGGCCACTTGGAGCGCAGAAACCGCAGAATTCCGCGTCGAACACTGTCGAGATGCGTTCGTATTAGCTCAAACAGCAATAGCTCCACGTCTTCTGCTTGGTTCTCGACTAAAGCCATGAACTTGTTCAGGATCGCCAGTACTGTGATTGAGACAGCACCACTGGTGTGTGCAAAATTAGAGCAAATGAATGCCACGTCGCTCTGCTGGAGGTTGCGCCAGAGCTCGGCATCGTTAGC
This sequence comes from Globisporangium paddicum, assembly GCA_023334015.1. Lineage (NCBI taxonomy): Eukaryota > Oomycota > Peronosporomycetes > Pythiales > Pythiaceae > Globisporangium > Globisporangium paddicum. Next base: position 29,602 of record JAASFV010000009.1, read on the forward strand.
GAGTTTGCCAACAAGCGACCACAGAGCTTCCAGAATGGAGCCTGTGTACTGACTGGGCTGAGCTTCGGTGTCAGTGAGCTGACTGGCTGCTGATGCTTGTGTGTGGTTCTTGATTGCGCTGATCGCTTGCGCTAGCACGGGTGTAGTGAGGAAGAGCTGCACAGGTTCAGCACCAGTTGGTTCATTAGCACAGTGTGTACAAGAGTAGATATATGGCAATGTTGGTAGATGAACACGTACGCGTCTGCCCTTCGCAGTCTCCACGATGCCGTCCAAAATGCGCAGACAGTCCTCGTGCGCCTGAGACAACGAGCTTAGCGACTCGAGATAGTCCAACAGGAACATCATCAGCTTCTCGTCCGCAAACTGCTCGGCAATCAACACGTCATTGCAGAAACTACACGAAATAAAACAGAATAGCGCTTAGTGATGCCTCATCAACACTGTCAATGGCCAGCAACGACGATACGCAAGCCTACGTGGCGATGAGGTTGAGACCCAGCTGTTGGAAGGACGAGAGCGAGCCTTCCGCATCAGCTCCTACGTAACCAATGTGAGCGTCAGTCACACATGTAGCATACGCACACACACAGGAGACGCGCATACACACACACTCACCTTTCGTGTGTAGCAGACGCAAGAAGAAGTTGACGCCGACGGTCTCGAGCACCTGGCGGCGCACTTGCTGCAGCCGCTCCCAGGGCACATCGTTGAGCTTCGTGACCATGAGCAGACCAGCGAACTTGTGCTCGTCCGACTTGCCCGTGAGGATCTGCAGACAGTGCTGGATCTTGCGCTCCACAACGCCGTTGTCCGCCACGGGCGTGACCATTTCGCCTCCTGCCATAGTTTTTTGATATGGTGTCGAAACAACAAAATTCAACTGGTTTTGGCTGAATCCCCACTTTAGTGACTTGTTTTAGTTTGGTTGCGTGACAATTGTTTGACCAGCAAAAATGGGTTCAAAATCAACTGAAGCCTTATGGCACGACTGGTGCTGACAGAGCAATGGGGCACGCGCTCTACATGAAGTCCTCCTCGTAGGCGTTGACACTGCTCAGGTCTGCTGACGCCGCCAGCTTAGTGCCCGACTCGATTTTATCCCGCGTCATGAGCGACCTGAGGAAATAAATATATAAAGAATATATAAGGATCTCGCTTCATCATAATACGCTTATAGAAATGTTTGACGGAACGTACGAGTAGCTGCGCAACTCCTTCTCCTGCTTGAAACCCTCTTTCGCCTTCTTGTCGGCCGCTTCGACGACTTGTCTCTGCTTCTTGCGCTCAGCCTTGTACACCAGCTCCTGCTTCCGTCTCACCTCTGAGATCATCAAATCAACAAATATATAATCTCATTTGTTAACACTGTTTTCATCAATAGATTAGTGCCTAGACGATAGCTCTCACAAACCTTCCAGGTCGGGGTACATCTCCTCCTTCGTCCTGTTGAGCGCTTTCACAATCTCACGGCTCTTCTCCTTCACGACGTACGTGCGCACCTGCCAAAATTATAGTTTAATAATCCATTAGCTATGTGCACATTGAAGCTTGGATATTCTGAGCGACGGACGTACTCTGTCGGGATGGTTGAAGCCGACTTCGCCTACTTCCATCGCCTGCGTCTTTTTCAGGTTACGCCACTTGGTGTAAATCTGTTCAACAACAATGCATGCAGCAAGAAATAAGTCACCTTCATCCTGCGGCGAATCATGACTCAAAAGAGTTTCGCACCACGCCGACGCTCTTCTTCTTGGATCCTTCGATCGAGTTTTCCTGGTGTCAAAAGCCATTCCACACCACTCAGATGAAGCTCTGCGTAGATAAAGCCTCGAGAAATACCTGTGCATCACCATACCTTCACGAGCTGTGCACACTCTTCCAGACAGGTTTCCGAGATATCGTCGACCGCCGACTTGCCCTAAGAAATGACAAGTACATGGTTATAAACAGCATGCGAATACACACCCAGACGTGCGCGGTACAACAACAGTGTGAGCCCAACCATTGGCAGTCGAAGGTAAACGTGCGCGGACGACAAGTCATCAACATGGAACCTGAATGCGCAGCAATTATTAATCACATCAGCTCTACAGTGATTTTCATATGGACACCTTTTAAGGAGAAGTACTGACACAATACGCACCAAATATCCTCGAGGAAGCCGTATCGGATGAGGTCTTCGTTCTCAAACTTGTCCTTGCCCATGTAGATGGTGTGGCCCTCTACGGACGACATGAACAGCGAAACGAGCATGAGCACAAGCGCATGCGTGTTGCGCTTGATCAAATGCACAATACGATGGCTCGTGAAAGCACGCACACGCACCGGAGGACGTGAAGTAGAACACCATGGTTTCCGTTGGTCGCCTCAATTCCGCAAATCGCCTTTGACAATCAAAAATGCATTCGAAAAGCTCACATCCGCATTTTCAGCCAATGAAAATAAGCAATTGGCTTGAATATGGTTGTACCACTGAAAACGGTACAGTGTACCACTTTGATGCCACTTGGGTCCGTCGACAAGAGTCAGCAGCTCATCCGTTTCTGAACTTTTTTGAAAAAAAGACTGTCGCACACGAGCGTTCCTTTGCAACTGCGAAGGCGAAGGTGTTCTCACCAGAAGCATGGCCCTGATCTAATACACTGTGAACTGTTGCTCTCTGGTGATGTGGCTCGCATTTTGGAGGCAACACAAAACACCCGCAAATCCAGTCTTGGCTTGAAATTATGATTCATCTAGAAGCGGGGTAGGGCCACCTGCTCCCCGAAAATTCGTTGAGTTGTTTTGTGACCCACTTTGCTTTCTACCAGACTCCAAGCTATGCGACTTTGAGCAACGGAACACACTTGACTACTAAATTAGTGCTTTTGTTTAGCATCATCGAGTATAAGATGAATTATTGTCTTACATGTCCGCTACACGCAAGAGCAACCAAAAACCAGCGGTTTTTGGTTTCCTCCACCAACAGGCTTTTCCCTCTTGACTTGCTTTCAGTATGGAACAGTCAGCACTTTCCTACATCCGGTCGTGTCGCCTGTTGTGGTGACGACGGATAGGTCTCTGGGTCAAGTCCGGCGCTTTTTCGCAGCATAAAACATTTCTGCATCTGCTGCAAGCACGAGGAGCTCTCCGGTGTGTGACCCGACCCAGCAGCCCCACAGACAGAGAATAGGTATGCTCCACATGCGCTCGCTCACGATCCTCGCGACGGCTGCGCTGGCAGCGCTCGTCGCGGGCCCCGCGGGCGTCCGCGCCGCCGTCGAGGTGCCCAAGTACTACTGCGAGACGGACGCCGACTGCGCGGCCAAGTTCCCCGACACGGTCTGCATCTCGGTCGACAATTACGGCGACATCGTGAAGAAGTGCACGCCCAACACGAAGGACCGGCCGGCGTGCCGCGGCGGCCAGCCGGGCCTCTGCCCGTCCTACCAGAGCCCCGAGATCAGCTACTTGAACGCGCACTGCGTGTTTGTCGCAAAAGACTCGACTGAAAAGATGTCGGCGGCTTCCAGTGGTAGTGGCAGTGGAGCGGCCACGCGCTTCCTGATGTCCATGGAAGACATGGCGTCGTCCAAGGCGACGGTTACGACGGTCAAGGCGTCGAGTGGGAGTGGTGCCGGCGCCAAAGCTGTCGGCGACGGGTCGGCATCCAGCTCAGGGTCGGTGACGACGACGGGCACGAACCTGGGCACGTATGCGAAGGTGACCATCGGAAAGAAGGTCGTGACCGGCGAGTTTATCTGTATCGACGTGTCGGACTGCGAGAACAAGGCGTACGACACCTCGACCTGCGACGTTGCTGCCTGTGGCTCCCCGGCCTCGAAGACCCAGTGCAACAACCACGGTACCTGCACGTACAAGAGCATCCAGACTATGACCAAACGCACTTGCATGTGCTACAAGGGCTTCCAGGGCGACAAGTGTCAGCAGGAAGTGTCAAGCGAGTGCGACGTCGACTGCGGCATGGGCGGCGACTGCGTCGACGGCGAGTGCGCGTGCAAGAAGGGCTGGGACGGCAAGAAGTACAAGGACAAGCAGGGCAAGCCTAGCCAGCGCTGTACCAAGTGCACGAACGACCAGGCGTGCCAGAACGGCAACCCGTGTGACATTGAATCCGGCGCGTGCGTGTGCAACCCGGGCTACTTTGGTTCGACCTGCGGTGCGACCGAGGACTCGTGCACGAACAAGAACTGCTACACGGGCAGCTGCCAGGTGCTCAGTAACGGCAGCTCGGCGTGCTTTTGCCCGATCTGCTCCCCACAATGCGACATGTGCACGACGAAGGACTGCTCGACGTGCCCGTCGCCAGCATCAACCGTTGTGATCTCTAAGGGCGTGGTCTTCGTGGCGACGGTCGTGGGGCTCTTCATCGGCAGCCTTGCGCTCTAGAGGAGACGTCGTTGCTCAAGCCACATTTCTTTTAACTGGACGGCGCTGTCTGTTTGCCAAATGCATTTTTCTCTTTTTCCCCCTCCCTCTCAGACTGTGGCTTACAATTTCCATGTTCATCCTGTGGAATATTCATGCAACATGGGGAAAAGTCGATGGCGTGCGAGCACACGATCATCCATACATTCTCACTTGTCAGCGCTCTCCGTGATGGCCACAGCCCACTGACCGTGTTGTATTAATGAGTTAGCTAAAGATTAGCTGCTGTTGGCACGTTTGGTTGCTCTCTTATGCGGAGGTGCCGTCGACGCTCATCATGAGCGTGATGGTGTCGCCCTTGAGCAGGATGCGTCCTAACGGTGTGCGCTTGAGGTTCTTCACGTCAAGCTCCTCGGCGTCGTCCAGCACGAGGTTCATGTATTCGTCAAAACCCATAATGCGCCCTTCGATGCGAGAGTTCACCTGCTCGTATAACCAGATCTGCACGCGGGCTTTCTGTTGTCGTGCAGCATTCACATGAAACAAATACACAGGCGTTATTAGCACAGAGAGAGACAGGGGGACTAGGAAACAGTGGCACAGACGTACGTTCTGGAGGAATCTGAACATCAGATTGATGGGCTGGGTCATCGGCTTCTGGACTTTGGTGCTCATGGTGCTCGCTTGTTTGCTTGTTTATTTGTGGTGGTGTTGACCCTGTTTTTGCGCTTCTCTCTGTTCACACAAGGCGATGCAGAAGAAGTAGCAGCACACATGCTGGTCAGTATATATATTGTAGACATGCATACTGCGCCGCACACGACGTCCGAGGCCTCCAGAGACAGCGGTGTCCGCATGGCAACCCACTCGCAGAGCTGCGCACCTCGTGTTGTTTGCTTTTTGCTTTCTCAAAAATGCACTGGTCGGGGTGGCTGTTTTGGTACACTGTTTCATCCAATCAGAGGCATTCCAATTGTAATCCGGCATGCTGATTAGTTGAAAATAAATCAATAAAGGCTCCGAAAGATCTATTTTGTGGGGGGATTTATTACTTGGGAAGAGCTACGAAAATCGGAGCAGTATGCATGACACAGCAAGCTTCTGCTGTGTCTCCAAATGAGCTTCACGCGTATATCAGCCGCCAGAGCTCTAGCTCATCACGAGCGCTGCGACGGCAGCGACAAGAAGAGCGCCGATCGAAATAGTCAGGGACGATGCCGCGCTTGGGCACGTCGAGCAGTCCTTGGTGGGGCACACCGTGCAATCCGGGTCGCAAATTGGGCACATGCAGACGGCGGTATTGTCATCCTTGGGCTGGCACTTGCCAAGAGTGCCACAGGTCTTCTTCACGCACGCATCCTCCACGCCACCGCAGGTGAGGCCAGTGTATCCAGCACCGCAATCGCAAACACCAGTCTCAATGTTGCAAGAGTTGCTGTTCTCGCACGCCAGGTCGTTCGTGCACTTGGTGCAACGCGAGTCGGACTTGCCCTGCTTGTTGTTGTACTTCTTGCCGTCCCAACCCTTCTTGCACACGCACTCGCCGTCGACACAGTCGCCGCCCATGCCGCAGTCCACGTCGCACGCGCCAGACTCCGTTTTCTCGCACTTGGATCCGCTGAAGCCCTTGTAGCACATGCAGCTGCGCATCTTGATGTCCTGCTTGCTCGTGTGCGTGCACGTACCTTGGTTGTTGCACTGGTTTACCGAGCCTGCGTCACCGCACTTGGCAGGGCGACAGGTCGTTGGGTCGGCCGCCAGGTTGTCACACTCAGACAGATCCGCACACTTGAAGATGCCGTACACCGTCTGGTTGCCAATCTTGTATGACGCAGACTTCACTACGGCAGCCTGGCCGCCGTCTGAACCGGAGGTGTCGCCCACGGTGGTAGCAGTGCTCGCAGCATCCGCCGAGCCGCTACCTGCCGTCGTTGTTGCGACAGGGGCGATGGTGAGTGGTGCTCTGGTGGCCGTGGTCGTCGTGTCCGCAGCCTTGACGGTCGCCGCGGGCGCCACCGTAGTAGCGGCGGGGGCAGGCGTCGCCAGCCGGCGCGTCGTATTCGTCGTCGCCGCCGCCGCCGTCGTCGTCGCCGTAACAGATGCTGGGGCCACCGAGTCGTCCGCGACAAAGATGCATTGCACGTTCAGGTATCCGCGCTGGGTGTCCTGGTACGACGGGCACATGCCGAACTGGCCGAGGCGGCATGCGGGGCGCTTGACCGTGTTGGGCGTGCACTTGCTGATTGGGTCCTTGGCCTCAACCGTAATGCAGACCGTGCCCGCGAAGCTCGCGCAGTCCGCGTCCGTCTTGCAGTAGTACGCCGGCGTGGTTGTGTTCGCCGCGTGGGTCGAGAGCGCTGCCGTCGCCAGCACGAGCACCGACACGAGTCCGCTGAGCTGCATCCTGGTCCTGGTCTCCTTGGCTCTTGGTCTTGTTGTGTGCGTGTGTGGCTTCTCGCTTTTCCCGAAATGAGGAGCTCAATCGGACTTTTTGGGCGAGCCGAAATTTATTTGCGAAAAATTCCGGAAGAGAGAGCCTGCAATTGGCCTTTTTACGGTTCTTTCTGAATGATGTGGCCATGCATACTTGCTGCTGGCATAGCCATTCGAGCAAGTCTGTGGGGTCTTGTCTCATATTTCAACCTGCGAGTATGCTTGATTGATAAACGTTTATAAGGATAGATTTATGGATGCTGGGGTTATGCGCTGAGAATATCCATTTGAGGAGTTTTTTTTACCACACAACCTTACGACACCGAAGCCAGTCGCGTAAGAAACAGGTGAATCATCGGTTCCTTGGCCGAGTGTGCGCTCGCGTGCGTTCGTGCGTGGCTGGTGGCGTCGACAGAAATGCATTTCCAGCCATGTTCTGCTGATATCCAGACAGGATTATGGCGCATCAGTCGAAAATTGCTTCGAAGCAGCAGCGAAACAGCCATCATTCTTTTACTTTGCATCCAAAGTTGTTGTTTCCTCGTTGTTGTTTTTTCCTGATATGTCACTGTAAAATCATATGTCACAATTATGAGGAACATCCTACTATATAGAATATCAAGTAGAAATATTCCAAATGAGAGGTCAAAACCTCACTGAAGCCAACTGAATGGACCGCGTCCTTTCGTCACCAATGCAGCACGCGCGCCACTCGCGAGTGCCATGAACAAGAAGCTGCCAAGTGGCCATTGCTCGAGCGAGGACAGTGGCCTTGCAGGTATAACACGCTGCAATGCCCCCGAGTTGTGGCTCGTGTGGCTCGAACCCATTCATCACTATTTCTGTTGTTGTTACTTTCAACAGATTTCGTAGCACAAGATGACGCGTTTCTCGACTCCGTGGCGGATATGCTACAGTATTTGGCTGCAGAGTGCAGCAGTGCGCTCGAGTGGTCCAGCAGCTCCGAGAGGATTGTAGCAGATGCAGCTGAGGCGTTTGAGAGTCTCGTTGGCATCTGCAGACAAGCGGGGTTGACCATCGCCGACGTAAAGGACGAGCAGCTCGACTTGGTGATGGACAGCCCCATAAGTCCAGACCCAAGTTTGATGATCGAGGTCCCCATTTCCTGCTTGTCTTGCTCTGGCGCTTCCTGTCTAGACCCTGGCTCCACACGGTCGTACGCGCCAGCAAACAGTGAAGCCTCGTCACCACGCCTCTGTGATTCCCTGCCCAACTTCCCAGAGCCTGACGCACAAGGGTATGGCCAGCAGCACCTTCCGAGTTCAGTGCGAAGAGAAGACATCATCGAGATCGAGCTGACGGACTTGCTTACGCACACGCACGAAGAGATCGAGCATTGCCGACGAGAGCTGACCGAACAGCTCCATCAAGCAGATAGGAGGCATTCCGAAGCCCAGACCCAATCGCAGACAGACCTTCAGGTGGTTCGAAGTGCACTGGGAAGTTCCCAGGAGACCATGAACTATGTTCAGCAAGAGCTCCACGAAACAAAGCAGAGCATGGCCACACTGTTGAGCTCCGTTCTGCAATCCCAGAAGGCGATGGAAGCCGCAATGAAGGACCAGACGCGGCAGTGGAAGGCGATCTGCAACGACCTCATTGTGGAGAAGCGCAACGTCGCCCAGAAACTAGCAGAAGAACGCGGCAAGTGCGCTGCCATGAAAGAGCACCTGACAATGCACGACAACCAGCGCCACGCGCGCGAAAGTCAGCCCATTCCTCTTTGCACACGAAATGGCCACAACAGAGCGAGGTCGCCGTCACCGGGGTCACTATCCGAGCTGGAGCCCGAAGACAACCCCACAGCTGCGCCAGTTTGCTCAACGAGCTCACTTCCGTGCGAGGCAATCGATTTGTCAGGAAGTAGCGAGTTTGATCTGCTCTACGTGAACCCCTGCAGCAAAGGAACCACCGCATTCAGCTCTGCTTTGCGCCCTCCATCCTCGCCGTCGCTTTCTAGAGCAGTGAGTCCAAGTGCAATTCACTCCCAGAGGCGGAATCTCAAGTCGAGCGACCTCTCTATCTCACCCACAAGCAACTCTGGGCATCAAAATCGCTCTTTTGTCATCACCAACAGCAAGAGTGACAGTTCTCCATCAGGTGTGAAGGTGAGACTGGAGCCGCTTTCTGGGAGAACCTCGGGGGCAACTGCGAGCTTTCGCCGATATTACCTGTCGTCACAGCAACTCTCCAGCACCACCAGCAGCAGTAGAAACAGTAGCAATGCTGCCAGTAGCAGCAGCCGACCGCCGCCATCAGCTGATGCCCAATGAAGCCATGTAGCCATTCTTTTGAAACGCAAGCTCCCCTGTCAAATTCGCTCATCATTTTCGACAGGTGTTTAGATATGCTGATCGATTTCCAAAGGTTATCATTTTTGGGCAGCGTTTAAAGTCCTGATTTTGTGTAAAATTGAAGATAAAATGATGACTTTTTGCTGTCAAAAAGGAGCTTTACCCAGATTTGAGCGGCTTCAAATTGATGTCACTTTTAGGTATTTGCTATATATTTAATTCGAGAGGTAAAATGTTGACGTCGGCATTTTTGCAACGGATCTGCAACGCTCAAAAGTGAGCTCTTCATTTCCCGACTCGACGAGATCAGCTCAGCACCTGCAGCAGCGATGCGCGTCGTCCAGCCCCTCGCCATGCGCGCCGCCGCCCTCTCGGCCACGAAGACTATCTCTGGCAGCCAGCGCGCGTCCTTCGCCACGCAGAGCGCGCTCCCGGGGTGGTTCAAGCGCATGCAGACCACGAACGAGTTCAACCTGCCGCGCCTGCCGGTGCCGCAGCTCGGCGACACGCTCGAGCGCTACCTCGAGACGATCCGGCCGCTTGTGGACGAGAAGGCGTGGAAGGCGCACGCCGAGCTTGCCAACAAGTTTGAGACCGAGGAAGGACGCAAGCTCCAGGAGCACCTGCTCAAGCGCGAGCTCAAGCAGGCTATGGGCAAGGCGTACCCGTATAGCTACATTGAAGCCGACTGGGACAAGATGTACCTGGGCGGGCGCTACGAGTCGCCAATCAACGTCAACCCAGCGTACGGCATCGTGGACGAGACCGAGGGAAACCTCAAGGGCATGATCCCGCGCACGGCGGCATTTGTGCGCTCGGCGGCCAAGTGGTGGGAGAAGGTCAAGAGCAGCGAGCTCGAGCAGGACAAAAACCAGTGCATGTTCAGCTTTGCGCGCCAGTTCGGCACTGCAAAGATCCCGCAGCTCGAGCGGGATGTGCTCGTGTCGACGCCGCGCTCGTCGCACATTGTGGTGCTCAAGGGCACGCAGTTCTTCAAGCTGGACGTGCTCAGTCCGGATGGCAAGAAGCTGCTCTCGCAGGCTGCGCTTGAGAAGCGTCTTGACGAGATCTTGAACTCATCGGAGAAGTCCGAGCATGACAACCTCGACATTGCGTCGCTGAGCGCGGAGAACCGCGACGAGTGGGCTCGCATCCGCGATGAGCTAATCGCATTCGACGCTGCCAACGAGCAGTCGCTGAGCGCGATCGACTCGGCGCTCTTCGTCTTGGTGCTGGAGACGCGCACATCGGCGGACACGAAGGATCGCATGGAGTTGGCGCTGCACGGCAAGGGCTCTGGCCGCTGGTTTGACAAGGTGCAGGTTGCGGTGCAGCCGGACGGCCACCTGACCGTGAACTTTGAGCACTCGTTCTCGGACGGCACTTCCTGGAACCGCTGGCTTCACGAAGTGTGGCACGACATGCGCGGCACGAACTCTGGGTTCTCACCCTTGAAGGAGCTCCCGGAGTTTGTCGACGCGGCCAAACCAGCGAAGCTCAACTGGAAGCTCTCGAACAACCTCGTCGAAGACGTCAAGAAGGCTGAGTCGAACTTTGCCAAGTTTGCCGGCAATCTAAACACGGAGTTCCTGTCGTACAACAACTTTGCCAAGAACGAGTGCAAGCAGTGGAAGCTTAGCCCGGACGGTGTGGCGCAGATGGCGCTCCAGCTCGCATTCGTGCGCGCGCACGGTGACGTCTCGGCGACCTACGAGTCGTGCTCGACGCGCAACTTCCTGCACGGTCGCACCGAGACGATCCGCTCGCTCACGCCCGCGGCGGCCGAGTTTGCGCGCGCAGTCGCTGGCGGCAACGCATCGACGGAGACCCAGCGTGAGCTGTTCGTCACGGCCGTGAACCGCCACGTCGAGATGGCCAAGATGGCGCAGAAGGGGCTCGGTGTGGACCGCCACCTGACGGCGCTCGCGTCGATCGCGGGCGAGACCGGCGTTGAGAGCGAGTTCCTCAAGAGCCCCGTGCGCGCGGCGAGCACCAACTTCCAGATCTCGTCAAGCAACGTGACGACGCCGTTCCTGCAGTACTTTAACTTTGGCGCAGTCGTCCCCGACGGCTACGGCGTCGGCTACTTGCTGCAAAGCGACCATATCAACGTGAGCCTGACCAACTTCAATGACAGCAGCGTCACCGACGGCAAGAAGTACAAGCAAGCGATCAAGGACTCGCTCGACACGATCAAGCAGCTCGCGGACGCCTCGCCAGCGCCTTAGGGTAGGAATATCGAGAACGCTTGCTTGTGGCGAAGTGAAAGCTGACAGCAGGACCATGTTGATCATGCGAATATACATGCTTGATGACGAAACTATCCTGTGTGGAATACATTGTGGGGCAATATATTGGAGACACAAGTTGCTTGTGTGAGAGGCCCCACTCAGTTCTATTCAACACCACACGCAGGTTGGTCCGTGTGTTTCTCTACACATTGTACGTCGCTTTGAAATGACGCAGCAGCGCGTCACCGTTGAACTCCACCACTGCATTTACTTCTTTGAAGCTCTCCACGAACACAGCAATGTCTTCAACCACTCTGTTCAAAAGTTCAAAAGCACAGCAGCCAGCAAAGTTGTCAGAATCCAAACAAGAGCTCAAAAGTAAAAACAAATGGCAACATACTTGGTCTTCCCAGCGGAGGTCTTTGGCTGCACAAGCTTGAAGCACTCGGGGAGCTTTTGCGAGAACATGTCAAACACGCGCGACATGACGTCCTTCATCTGCGTGGGGGAGAGCACCGGATGCAGCACCGCGTGGAGTTTCAGTGTGCTCTGCGTGATCCCTCGCATCGGGTTCGTTGGGATCGTGAGGCTCGAGGCGTCGTAGTTCACCTCTGCGGCCACGTTTTCCAGGAAGCGCTTCATGATCTGGTCCTCGACAATGTTGGTGAACTTGCTGAAGATCTTTTCATTGTGCTCGGCGTAGTCGCGCAGTACGCGGTCGAATTCGTCCAAGAGCAGCTTCTGGCGGTCCGTGAAATGCGCCGCTAGCGCCGCTTTGATGTGCGGGATCAGAGTCATCGCGAGATCAAGCGACTGTGACGCCAATGCTGCGGAAACACACACGCGCCCAAACAGTATTGTGAGTATTAATGAACCATAAAATACAGCATTCTCACACTCTTATAGGACTTGTGTACCTAAGTGTCGGGCAGAAATGCTCTTCAGGCGAGCGACTTGCATTGCCCCAGCGCCAAGCACGAGCTGCGTCGTCCTTGAATTAAATAGCTAGCCAACACAATAACGCCATTAGTTAAAACATGGTCAGCTTTGCCATAAGAGATGTCAACCAATAGTCAACAACCCAACCAACGTACTCTGAAAATCTCGATCGAGCGTTGCAGCACGTCCGTTGCCAGCACGGGAAAGTTCGCAGCGCACGACATGTAGTTCATCACGATCTCCAGCATGAGAAGTACAGACCACACGACGCGGAATGACTTGCCGCAGATCGACACGGCTTTAAAGGGTGCGGCCGTCTCACCAGCGACTTCGCGATCGTCCGACAAAATCAGTGACACGCCTCGTCCACTAGACAGATCTTCGAGGGCTTTATGGCGCGTGACCGAGATCTCCGTGTTCTTCCAGAGCTCGTGATCAAGCGTCGAGACCAATTTCGCCATTTGTGCTTGGTGGTATTTCTCCAGGAAGAGCTTGAGTTGCGAGAAAAGCGCACCACGCAGAGTGTAGTCGGTTTTCCCAGTCAGCTTCTCGACGTTCACGACAAAATCCATGGTCGTGTCATACAACAGCCGCAGCTGGGGCATCGTGTACGTTGCTTGCACTTCTTTCCGCACAGCGAACAGGTTCGAGACGCTTCGCTGTGAGAACTCGCAGGTCTTTCGGATCACTTCGTCAATCTCGCGGATCACATTTGCGCACGTAGTCTTCATCTTCCAGTCGCCAAGCACTTCCTTGTCCTCGCTGGAGATCTCGGACGGTGCCCAACCTTCTCCGTTCTTCTTCTCTTGAATCTCGCCACCATTTGCGGGATCATTTCTGTGCAGAGCAGCAGCCACGATGGCGTCGTTCTTCTCTTCTTGCGAGGCGAAGTCGATTTTCTCCTGCATCGCCTGCACGAGGAGGTCCTGGACGACCACTGCGCGCTTGAGCACCATGATCAAATGCTCAAAGATCATCTGCACGCATTGCAGAAACTCGTCCGACTTAAGCGCACGCAGCTGGATGGAAACCTTGGACTCAGCGCCAGATGATGAACTCAAGTCGCTACTCTCCACACTGTTCTTGTTGCTGCTCGAAACAGCGATGGTCTCGGTCACCACGGTCTTGACCACCACTTTAATTTCTTCGTTGAGCTGGTCGCGGTACTTGGTGACTACGTCGCTGAGCGAGTCGAGGCGAAAGAGCACTTCTATCAGCCGCTTCGTCTCGGCCGTCGACGCATCTCTCTCCTTGCTGATGATGCTGCTGTTGGTTATACTAGCGCTGCTATCTCTGCGACCTCGGCTCTCTTCTTCTTCATGAAACATCCACTCCGGCGATGTTACCAGCGAAATGAACCGCTGCGAGATCTGCGTGACGATGAACCCGCGATAGCCGTCAAACTTGTCGCTGAGCGAGCTGAGCCCGTGGATGCCTTTTAAGTGCTCTCGTAGCGTCAATTGTGCGCTCTCCATCAAGTCCAATGCACTCGTGTAATCTTGACACTGCACCAGGGCATCGATGGCGGACTCGGCGTTCTTGACGCTCTCGATCATCGTCACGACTTCGTGTAGCTCGGCGATGCGCTTCTGGCGCCGATGCAGACTCACAATGTCGAGCGTCTTGTCTGCGAGGCCATTGCGCAGTCGATCCATTGTCTTTCTCAGCGTTGCGACCTGGTCACAGGCGACTGAGATCGACCGCTTCATGACCTCTTGGTTCGCAGACGCCTCAAAGAACCTGTCAGACCGGGACGAAACCTGACGCAGCAGTGTGAATTCGACGCGATCGAGGTATCCTGTCAGCTACATAGCGGCGGGATCACATACAATAGAGTTTGGTCATCAGCTGTCATCCCAGTGCAAACATTATCTGCCGAATTAACAAGCTCAGCCACGGACCTCATCCTGGAGAGACGACGAGGCCTGCATACTCATGACCTCGTCAAAGACCGCAGGGTCCGTCAAGTCGAAATTCGGCCGGAAGAACATGCTCGGAACGACCTCTAGGCACTTAGCGACGTCCTCTGTTTCACAGCAAAGCACACATTATTGATTAATAAAGTCATGACCCCACACATGCAGCAATGTACCACCACGTACCGTCGGCAACGGATATGGATGGGACGTTCTTGGACGAAAGCTGCTCGCTGATGGGCTTGGCGTGGTTTTCTTCGTACCTCTTGGCGTTCTTGCCAAACTTGCGCAGATATGGCTCAAAGTCGCGCGCGTGGACGTGGTCGAGCCCCGGGAACGGCAGCATGGGGATGTCGGCCTCGAGCGGATAGAAGACGTCGAGCAGCGCACCGCTCCAGTTGCTCGCCTTGGGGTTAGTGAGTACCGAGTGCAGGTTGTGATGATACACTTCAAGGTACGCACGCTCATCCTCGTCCATGTGCTCCACGGCCTTCAGCGTCGACGACGACGACGACGCAGAGCCTGTTCGCTGGTCTGGACGCGGCGGCAGCTCGCCTCGTGAGCCTGTGCGAGACGACGAGTTCGTTCGCGAGCTCGTGCGCGAACTACTGCTAAAGCCGCCGCCGTTGCCACTGGCAGATCGCGTCGATGCTGGGGCCGTGAGCAATTCACGTTCGCCACCGAAATGCGCGTAGTGACCGCCGTCCGAGCGTGTAGATGAGGGTGTGCGTACGTCAAAGAGACTCGGGTACTCTGCAGGGCTTGGCTGCGCCATGCGGCCCGACGCCGAGGGGGTCGCGAGCGAGCGCGGCGTGGTGGCGGCGATGACCGACTCCTTAACGGCGGCGATGGGGCTGCTCACGCCATTCCAGCCACGCTTGAGCAGTCCGCTGGGGGAGAAGAACGTCGACGGCTTCTTCCCGTCCATATCTGCGGCTCGTCTCGTTCAGCGGAGGTGGCGCACGCACAGGCAGAGGCAATAGAGGTGTAGAGATGGAGGTGTGGATGCGCTTGAAGCTTCACAGCCAAAAGTGGGGCCACTTCTTGAGGCAGAGGTTGCGCGAAGCGGGGCGCTTTGAAACAACCGCGATGGAGGTTGCGCGAGTGAGGAGGATATTAGTGACAGTCAGTAAATCAGAAGAGTGACACATTAGATAGGATCGTCATTAAACCAGAAGAGTGACACAGTTCTGAACACCATCGAAGTCTCCAGCATTCACACTCGTCGTCACTTTCTGGCGCCCTGCCACTTTCTAAAGGATCCACCTCATCCCCTATTCCAAGCATAACTGCAAGGTTCTGCACAAGCACGAAGAGCTCCATGGTGACGAAGAGCTCCGTAATGCCATTAAGACTTGTCAATCTCGTTCACGAGCGGAAGTTAACATACAAGCACCCCCTTATTTGCAAAAAAAAGATTTCAAGGTGACGCATGATTGGTTGTCACATTTGATTCGTCCATTGGCTGAGCGATGATGCATATTTGCTTCAAGCAACTTGCTCTTGCTCTGGCTGCTGCTTCGTGTGCCTGTTCACATGCAGCAGCATTACGATCAGGACAGTCATACAGGCCAGGATGGTGTCCTCGCGTGGACTAACGATTCTGCGCAGCGTCGTTGGAGCCGCGTCGATGCGAGTCATTGTTGCTGCGTCCACTCGAGAAGACAGAATGACAAGCACGCACAAGATCTTGTTTTTCGATTCCTTTCGACACGCCAGTGTTCCGAATGTTCCGAATGTTACTAGTCACTTCCATAATAGATGAAGCTGCTATACAGGAATATTTCTTTGTCTTACCACGGATATGTTCGTACTAACTATATATTACAAAGGTTATATATTATAAATAGGTATAATTATTACTCCCTGTCAAATCCGGGTGGTGACGCGCCGTGCATCCTGGCGACTTTCCCATGTTTTCTTTTGAGGAGATCCCACTTCTTGCGCCAGTCCCATCGAGAAGAGCAGCATTCGCTTGGCTGGCTGGCTGGCCTGTGCATGCCCACTCGAGACGTCACTTCCCAACTCGCTCACACTCGTCCACCCGCCAAAGCAACCATGGCGCTCTGGGGCACGCTGCGCCAGCGTATCGGCGGCGGCACAACGCCCGCCGACTCGGACGCGTTCGTGGACGACTTCTTCAAGAAGACCAAGCAGGACCCGCGCTGGGAGCTCGAGCGCCTCGAGACCGACGTAAACGAGTTCATCAGCAACCAGCTCGCAGACAATCGGCGCGGCATCGCGCTTGTCACGTCCGGCGCGACGATCGTGCCGCTCGATGCGCAGAACGACACGTTCGTAGACCTCTCGGCCAAGATCCAGGAGCACCAGGGCCCCGCGTGCGCCGAGTATCTGCTGCACCTCGGCTATGCGGTCATTTTTCTGCACCGCGAGGACTCGATGCAGCCATTCACGCGCCACTTCCAGAAATATATCCAGAACGGCGCGTTCATGAGCATGTTCCACGTGCGCGAGCAGGGGCTCGTGGTCGAAGGGCTCGACCTCGCTCAGCAAGTCAAGTTCCAGAACATCACGACGCTCTACAACGACTCGAAGGACCGGCTATTGAACGTGAGCTTCACGTCTGTGCAGCAGTACCTGATGCTGCTGCGCCTCACCTCCAAGGCCGTGAACGCCGCGAACAATCGCGGCATTGTGATCTTGGCCGCGACCGTCACGGACTTCTACGTGCCCATGCACGAGCACGACCTCGCAAAGAAGGGCAAGGGCGAATTCTCGGTCAACTTTGTGCGTGTGCCCAAGCTCATCAAGCGTGTGCGCAAGCAGTGGTGTCCAAAGGCTTTTCTCGTGACGCTCAAGCACGAGTTCAAGGACGGCGCCATGATCGAAGCTGCCCATGGCGACATTGAAAAGTACGGCGTGGACGTGATCGCCGGCACGTACCGCCACGAGTTTGCACACGAGATCCTGCTCATCACAGAGCAGGAGGACACGATCGTGAGCTGCCCCGAGGACGAAGATATCAACGACGCGTTCGCGTCAGCGCTCGCCGAGATGCACCGCAACTTCCGCAAGAAACGCGAGATCCTGCAGAAGGGCAAGCAGCTGCTGCTGCTCTCGGCCAAGTTTTCAATGCTCAAGGACAAGGATCTCGTGAACGAGGACGCGAACGGCAACAAGAACGTCAAGTTTGGCACGGGCGTCAAAATCTGCACAGACCGGCGCCACGAGAGCGAGACGTCGTCGGTCTACGAGCTCAAGCACATCTTCCAGAACAAGCGCCGCTGCGCGCGCGCCCACGTGTGGGAGAGCTCGGTGACCCACAAGTCAGGCCACTCGACGACGGATGTGGTCGTGGCGTTCAGCCCCGCGGGCACAGCCGAGACGATCCGCGATGTGTGGGGCGACTTCTGGTCTGGCTGGGCCGAGAACGAGATCAATGAGTTCAAGCAGCAGATGGGCACCATGTCGCTCACATCGGCGCTGAATGTCGTGACGTCGTCGATCTCGGGTGACTACAGTCCGGCGTCCGCAATCCTGCAGTACATGTGGAGCAAGATTGGCTCGGCCTGGTCGGACGGCGAGCAAACACGCGTCCGCCAGAGTCTCCAGAACATGATGGCCATGGGGATCAACCGCGGACTCATCGAACCGGTGGGTATCACGCCATTGGAGAAGCTCATGGCGCGGCCGCGCATCCAGCGCTTCAACTCGCTCGTGCTCGACCAGCCGCCGGTCTCGGCCGTGCACTCGCACTCGCGCCGGCGCCGCCGAGACAGCGACGAAGACAGCGAGGGCAGCAACCCGATCCGACTGAGCAAGGCACGCAGTGTGCGCGTGCACCGCGCTGTCCACGACTACATGCAGGACATGCTCAAGGACGGCCTGCTGGACACGATCTTCAAGTACGTCGAGCAGGGCGCGTCAGTGCACATCACAGGTTACAGTATGGGCGGCATGCTCAGCCAGCTCTTTATGCTCTACCTGGGCGACCGTGCGCGTATGGAAGGTGTGGATGTGAGCCAGATCAGCATGGTCGGCTTTGGCTCGCCGCGCATCGGCGACATTGGCTTTGCCGCTCGCATGCGCGTGCTCTTTGACCCAGAGCAGGTGCTTATTGTGATGCACCCGTCTGACACAGTGCACGCATTCCCGCCGACTTCGGAAGGCTATGCGGACGCGGCGATCAAGATCTTTCTCAAGGAGGATGGCCTAGGTGTTGGAAGACGCACAGCGTCGCCTTTCTCGCTGCTGCCCATGACCAAGTCGATCGACAGCATCCTCGAGCGCGCGTTCAAATCGTCGGCTGAGGCAAAGGCGAAGGCCGCAGCTGCAAGCGCCGCCACGGCGACGACCGCTGGCGATACGGAGTGCACACTCTGTATGAGCAAGGCGCACTCGAGCGAGCAGCACCGGTGCCGCTACTGCATTGAGCGCGGTACGCACCGCGGCGCCGAGTGCCCCAACCGCAACAAGCCGTGTCTGCTCTGCGGGCACGCAAACCACTGCACGGGCGAGCACCGGTGCAAGGTCTGCCAGCAGTACGGCCACCGCGGCCGCGAGTGCCACGCGCAGCGCGACGTGGGGCTCACGGAGCTGGTCACGTACTTCCGATTCCATCACTTTCTCTATTACAACTCGAACCTGAAAAAGTCGGTCGAGTTCACCGCAACCAAGTAAAATTCCCATTAACGTTAGCTGCCTCCAGTTGGCAGCATTAAATAAATCAATCCATCATACTGTCATGTTTGGTGTAGTGTGAATGGCTGGGATCAGTAGGCGCGCAGGTTGTCGTGCAGCGCCTGGACTGACGGCGGGAAGATGGACCAGAGCGCAATCTTGCGGTCTTTGGACGCGGACGCGAGTAGCGCGCTGTCGGGGCTGAAGTCGAGGCCGAAGACGCTCTCAGCGTGGTGTTTGAGGATCGCGAGCGGCTTGAGCTTCCGCAGGTGGAACACGCGCACTCTGCTCACATAAGACGTGATAGAAGGAACACATGTGAGTTTGCAGTTAGACAATCACAGACTAGCAAGCAGACATGCGTCCTAACCGGTGGTCCCAGCCGGCGGACGCAAATATGCGCTGGTCGCCGCGGATGCGGATCGCACTGATGCCTCCGTGGTTGCACTTGAAGAACGACTGTGACGAGATCGCGAAGGCGTTGGCGTCGAACTTGGCCAGGAAGAGGTCTTCGCCCGACGAGCCGCAGATCGCCGACCGCCCATCGCGCGTCACGTCGAATGCCAGCACTGCCCATGGTCATGCACGAGCATAAGGTTACATTAATTAGCACAGTGATTAGAGCCACCACCAGTACTAAGTACTAAATACGTACGTGGGTTTGCTTCGCCAGTGATCTGCGCCTCACACGCGGTCTTGCCCCCAGCACGCAGGTCGAACACTGCGAGCGCGCCGCTTTCAAAGCCCGCACCGATGAACGTCTGCTGTGCGCTGTCAGGTTGAACACCGGAGCTCTCGAAGAGACACAGCGACATGCACATGCCCTTCTTGTTGCCGTTCGCAGTATTCGGGACTGTGATGTGGAGCGCTGGGATCGCCGAGGCCACGCGGCAATCGTAGACAAGGATCTACCACAGCCACACGATGCAATTGTGAATAGTCGAATCAATACACTAACTTCACACTGGTCAATACTAAGACTCACATTACTGTCTTCTGAGCCTGGACAGACGATCAGGTCCCCGATCGCTGTTGTACCACCACTAGCTTGTAGCTCTTGGTCCACCGCCGGCCAGCGCAACGTCGCGAACTTTGTGAACGAGAACGAGCCGCAGTAGTAGGACGCGAGCGGGTCGCAGCCATCTCGGAACGTAGCAGTGTCCCACACTTTCACGAGCCCGTCACGGCCCTGCGTCACGAAGCGAGCAGCGCCCAGTGGACTTGCGTGAAGCACACCCGCCTTCGAGTGGGCGCTGGATGAGGACGCCGACTCGCGGCGTGTGCGCAGATCCCAGATCTTTACGACTCCATCTGCGCCGCCGGACACGAGGCTCGTGGCCGAGAGGAAGCTGCTGGTGTTCACGGGCACGCCGTGGCCGCGCAGGATGCCCAGCGGCTCGGGAGGCGACGCTTTCTTGTGTGCCATTTTGTTTGTTTTGCTTTTGTGATTGGCGAAAATTGCCGCAGCTCAACCTGTAAACATCTATAGGTTGAGCTACAGAATCGTACTTTTAGGTTTCGATGTTTTTATTTGGACAGTCCTAGAGTCCAGTTGTCAGGCAAGAGTCGGGACACTCCAAAACTTAAAACCTGGGCACATGTCGCATATCCATGTATCATCCAATTCAAGCTCGAAGAAGCAAACCCTGCCAAAATCCTTACCAAATCTAAAGCTTAGTGCCCGAAGATTGCAATCTAGTATATAAAGCGAATTGCAATTTACTTTCAAGGGCTTGTATCCAGATCCGACCCAAGTACCGTAAAACTCGACCGAGTTGTAGACCACGACCAAGTTGCAACATCGTTCCAAAGAGCTCATCTTTGTACAAGACAATCAAACATCCAAAAATGACACACCTTCTCCCGATATACCTCCCCCCTCGCATAAAAAAGATGTATTTGTGTTGTAGACAATATAATCGACAGTTGTGAGGTCATCTACCAAGAGTTTTCCATACTCAAATGCCCTTTAAGCTTGCAGCGCCTTGATCTCGTTGAGGTCCTTGTCGACCATGATGACTTGAAGCCGCTTTTCGATGCCTGGGCTCATGCACACAATGTGGTCGAGTGCGTTGGCCATATACCAGTCGCCGCTCGTTTCAAAAAGGCTCTGTTGCGCGACGTGCCCTTCGCTGTATTAGTCGATTACCATGAACGTGCACCGCTGATAGTTCCACCTGTGCAGCACATGGACAATGCATGGACGATACATGGATTAGAGCTGGATATTTCGCAGATAACAATTCCCGCATACATGCATACAGCTTACCGATGTGTCTTGTGGGTACAGTCGACCAGCAGCAACGCGACAAACCATCCCAACGTCTCACGCATGCGTCTCGAACTTACCAATATCCCGCCTGTCTCCTTCGCCAAAGTTTCGTCTACAGTGACTGAGTTGGCTTCGTCGCTCGTGATGAGTCTCGCGAGTATGGCTACCGTTGCGTTGTCATCATCATTTGAAGCCACATTCGACTGATGCATATCAACAAAGATTATCGACGTCCTTCTTGATGATGTTCTCTCCTTGTTCGAGAAGAAAATCATAGATCCGCGAGCGCCTTACACCAGTTTGTGCCATCTTTCCACTCTGGCCAATTGTCTGGATCCTTGATACTACGCGAAGTGGGGGTATGTCCCGAAAGTGTAACGGGGTACACGGGTGAGTTACACCGCAGTAACCACTCTGCCAAACTACTGTTTGTGCAATATCTTTAAGACCAAACTTACTACAGGTTCGCACTGGCTACCTTACCTAGAGCCAGATGCGTACTTTATAAACAATTATGGCCAGCAATGATGCGGCCTTGTCATTGGCTATTATTACAGATAAGTAGCCAATCAGATACACTGAACTTCCATAGCCAGTCAAAGTAGCTTTATTTAGGCCTAGCTATAGTATACAAAGCTCTAGTCATTTGCGCTCACTTTCGGGGCCGCCATCGGGGCCTAAATAAACAGTCTCCCTTTTGCCTTGCTAACAAGCAAGTTAAAGTCCTTCCCCTTTTGCCCATATTGCTCTGTTGTAAACAGGCAATTAGATCGCAGGGACAGCTGATCCGCTTTATCACGAGTCCTTGTGGAAGTCGTGTAACACACGCTTCCTCACTTTGTGTATTGTGCTGAGTAACTCGGGAACGCCCGGTTACAGGCTTGGAGACGGCGGCTACTGTAGCTCGAGGGACGCTGCTTCAGCGACCTGAAGAGGTCGAAGGCTGCTGTTCGAGTGGCGCGGCTGATGCGACCCGAAAAAAGCGACTGCGTCTTCAGTGGCGCTGCGCTATGACCTGGTTGCAGTCAACCTGGCAGGCGTGTTCCGCATCATGCTGACTCGGCTAGCTTGAATCTCGAACTATAACGGTGGGGCAAGCGATTTTTGCTTGCTTGAAGCGGCAAGGATGTCATAGGCCACAATTCGGAGGAGCTCAGTAATGTGCATCGAATTGCGGGGTTGGACGACAGCGTTTTTATAATGTTTTTATGTTCGTTTAAACATTTCTATTTTAAAACGTTTTTAACAACCCTAGGCAGTCATATTTAAGCACGACATTTACTAAATTTGTCCAAATGCATACTGCACTGGTTACTTGAGCGATTTTTGCCGTGACCGATGACGACCAACATAAGCTCGTTCTTGATCGTATAGAGCGATAGTGTGGCATGCGAGTTGACAGTAAATCCTAAATCCGTATATAACTAAAACCTGCATCAATACATTGACTGACTGCTCTTACAAATGCTTTTCGGTTCAGCCAATTTTGGTCCTTGTATACTTATTCTCTTATTCAGCGCTGAGGCCAATTGTGCCTTGATTTTTGTATAATGCAGATTTGTCCAGCCAAATGAGTGCTCCTACACTCAAATTGCTCTTATTCTTCCTCTATCCCAATTTTTTTGCCATGTTTGTCTTTCGAATCTGTCACAAACATACCAAAGTCAACGGAAATCCTATGTGATTGGACGAAATAGATGTATGTTTTGTGTTATTAAATTCACGCACTCGCAGTCTCGCTATCGACAAGCACATCGGGATCAACACTAGCAGTCTCAGGGAGCACGCCTCGTCATCTCAAGCTCTCTTTCTTCATTCACGGCAGCTTGTAGTCGTTCCCGCCTTTCACCTGCAATACAGATACCATCACTTACTGAAGTGTCATGAAAGTGTTGTCCAGGGTCTCGCTTGATAGCGACTGAAAGGCGCTGTGAATGCGCGACATCATCTCGTCGATCGTGCTTGCGCTATGCTTGAACTGCTCGCTCTGGATGGAGCTGAATAAGCCGAGGCCAAGCACGTTCAGGTCCGGTGACTGCGGTGGCTAACACTGCGCGCCGATGCTCCATCCTCGAGTCCTGAGGTTGTCGATAAAGTCAGCGCTCGTCACAGATCGGTGCGGCGTCGCATTGTCGTGCTGTAGCACGATATTTCTACCACTAGTCACTGGCCACTTTGCCAAGATCGCCAGAACGACCTCTTCCATTATCAGCTACTTGTATGTCTCCTCGTTTGCCGGCACCCACTTCAGCTCTAAAGTGCCAGCTTCGCGATTGCGACTGCTTCGACGAGCAGGAACTTGATCCGCAAACGGCCAGATGCTGATACGGCCGTCGAACGACGCGCCAGTGACAGGATCAGTACGTGGTCGAGCGACTGCGCACAGAAATATCGGCTTTGGCACGTGCGATTTGTGTTGGACGTGGGCGCGAGGATCTGGCTCCATCGGCGCGAGGTAGACTCGACGCTTGGATTTTTTAAAGGGAAAACCACTTTTCGTCAATGTGGATGCGGTCGTACATGGACAAAACGTGAGCGCCGCTTGGTGTGTGAAAAAGAAGTGGCGACACAAACGCCACGCGCTGCCGCTTTTGCTTGGCAGACAGTGATGGTTGCAGCGAGATGGTGTGTACGCGTAGTAAGTTGTTTTGCACATAATGATGCAGTGTTGAACACAGGATGTTGAGTGCAGACGAGAGGATTCGCAAGTCACCACGCCGCTATATTGGTAACTTGCTCATTCGATCGTACAGGTCCGCAACATGCACCTCGCTTAATCCTCTCCTTCCGCTGTTACATGCATTTGATGCGAAGCTGACACTGCCGCGTGCTGTCGCCGACTGATACTTGTACGCCTTCCACGCTCGATACACTATCTGCAAGTCGCACTTCTATCTCTCGCTTGCGCTCTTGAGCGCGCCACGGTGCAGTCGTCCGTATGTGCTCGCTGCTAGTAACTCCATGATAATCGACGCCTACTCTTCTGCGCTTAGCTTCCGGTACTGTGTGGTGAGCTTCGGGTTCTCCATGCCGTCGACGGGCTCAGTTATCGTCCTGATGTGGCGTTGTCAAACGGTGTGCGTCGCGCAGCAGGCTTCTCTGGCGACGAATATCAGCCAATCGATATGCTTAGTGAACGGTTCGCCGCCAAAAATCACTCAAATCTGCAACGGAAAATTTGTAAAATAAGATTTGATGAAAGCAATTCAAATATGCGATCGGAATGCTAAAAAATGTTGCTTTGTGAAGAGATTTTGCTTTCAGAATTGAAAAGTGCCAAATGTAACGGGCCGGCGTGCCCGTTACCTAGTTTACACTATGAGGAAACTTCTCGAAGGGGGCAAATTTAACTTTGATTGTTTACGCACCTCGGGCGGAGCGCCTGAGGCCCACAAAGCCACAAATGCAAATGCTGATCGCTGACACGCAGGCACCGACCGTGGCCTTTGGGCCGGTGCGTACCAAGTCTGTCCTGTGCGGACCTAATCACAAAGTACGATAAGTAACCTAAGGAGCTGTCCTAAAGTAACGGGGGAGGGAGGCGGTACAGCCAAACATTTCGGGACAGAGGAAGTACATGGTATGGAGTATCTGTACTATTTTGTGACCTCTGGATTCAATCCCTTCAACAAAAATGTCCCGATATAGAGGTTGTTATATACAGGTGTGACTGCACGATGTGTCTGACTCCAACATTTCACAGAAAAACTACATTACCATTTCTGTGATCATTGGTCAGATTCACACAAAGACAGCTAAATCCAATATTTCACTATTTCTGTGAACATTTATCTTCTCCCCTTTTATTTATTTTAAAATCATATTTGAAAGGGAAACGACTTTGAAAGGGTCCAACTTTTTCAAAATCCGGTAAATCGAGGGATTAATTTTAAGAAACGAATTGAAATAACATAGAATTTGTTGACTTGGAGTTTGTATGAAGTGTGTCTTATGTTTCTTAAATTTGTTTGGCGGTTTTACTTTCGAATTTAAAAAACGTTGGACAGTGCATACAAACTCCAAGTCAAAAGGGACTAACAAAAATACATTCGCTTTTTCTACAGAAATCCCTCCGTTTACCGGATCTTGAAAAATTAGCACCCTCCCAAAGCCGTTTCCCTTTCACATTTGACTGTCAGTCGTGCTATAATTCCAGTCGAATGACAGGGACGAATATGGGGAGCAACGACCCGACCGCCGCGACCATGACTGCTAGATGGTCAAGATGGTCATACATCTCTCGCTGCGCCGCGTCCTTCAGCAGTGCGCGAGTGAGAGCTCTGCTGCAGCCATCATGCGCCACTGCGGACCAGAATTATGGCCGTTGCCGTCGCATCACGCGCGCCGCCGTCGCCTGAGAAGCCGTTGTCGTCCACGTAGAGCGTAAGGTAGTCGCGCGTGCCGTCTCGACAGGCGCTCTCGACTGCGCACTTGTACTGCAGGCTCGTGAAGATCAGCGGCGCCTCCGAGACCGAGGCAGCGAACTCCAGAACATTACTACTGCTGCTGCTACCTTCACCAGCAGCCCCCTGGTCCGTCCTCAGGACCAGCGCTTGCGCCTCGCGACCCACCACGCGGAGCTGTCCGTTGTAGACCTTGAGCTGAATGAACACGCGCGCGTCGCCCGCATCAGCATCCGAGACCCGTATGTTCGGGAGCTCCACCCAGGCGTCCAGCAGCGCAAAGTACGTGGCCGCCATGGCGATCTGCGGCGCGTCGTTCACTGCGCGGATCTCGATGAGGATGCGCTTCGTGACTTCGTAGAGGCGTCCGTCGCCGTCCTTCAGCTGAGTCTGCGTCAGTGTGACAAAGACGGTGTCCCAGCCAGCGACATCGCCCGCTGCGTGGTACGTCACGCGCTCCAGAACGCAGTTGAGTGCCGTCATGGTGCCCTGAAGAGCGATGGCCACACTCCCAGTCTGCGAGCCCAAAAGGAACATCACGCCGTCGCACGTCCGCCCGAGACTCACGAATCCCTTGGAGCAGTTGAGTCTCAGCTGATACTGCGCGGCGTCATCCGTTCTGCTCTCGACGTCAAAAAGCGTGATGGATCGCGTGTTAACAGGCGCTTCAGTGGCATCGTCGTCGCTTTTATCACAAAACCCCAACGAAGAGTCACTGCTGCTGGCTGCCTTGCCAAAATAGTATACGCCACCCCAGATGTACTCGTTCCAGCCGCACTTGTTGGAATACGCGAGTGGATCGCTGCTAGATTGCTGCTGGCTCTGAGCTGCAGCTGCCTCTGAAAGTAGTTTATCGACTGACGGTGCACCCTGTAGCAGCATTGACGCTTTCTCCTGCACTTGCACCAGCGGCTCGAGCGTCCCGTAGGGTGGCAGGTGTATCTGCGGACCATCATCGATACTCTTCACGCGCACTGTCTGTGCGTACGTGCTCGTACGTGCACCACCGATGCCAAAGTTGCCCAAATCCGAGATCTGCACCACGACCAAGGCGACGCCGTGGAAATTCAAAGCGCCTCTGAAGACGAGCGAGCTCAAGAACGCGCTGTTGAGCGAAGCTAGAGCGCCTTGAGCAAGCAGTACATGTATTGCCACGCTCTCGCTGCTCCGTATCTGCTGTTTGAAGTCTGCGTGAGCGAGATGACTCGCTGAAGAAACAAAGAGCCCATGCTGTTCCAGAAGCCGCGAGAGTGGTGCTGAAGAGTGGATGCTGCAGTGCACGCACGAGATGTTGACCAGCAGCTGCAGTTCTGGGCTCTGGCTTCTGCTTGGATCTTGGTCCGGGTCCTGAATAACCGCTGGGTCGAGAAGAAGATCACTGTCTTCCGTAGCCTCCAGTACTGGAGTAGGAAGAACGCTCATCAGGTGCTCGAGAGCGCTGTCTGCTTGCAGCAAATTGGACGCCACTGCAGCAAAGCCCTTCGACAGCAGGACAGGCGGGTCGTTCACGGCCTGGATCCGCAGCCACACTGTGAACATGGAGCTTCTAGGTGGTGCTGGCAGCAGATGATCGCCTCCACATCCTGCGCTCGCAAGCAGATCGATCTCATCAACGAGCTGTCCACTCGAGTGGAAGTGCTGATTTGGCTCGTAGATGAGCCCTCGCAGCGCTCTGTTGACGTCACTGAGATGACCGCGAACCCCCAGTTGTGAGAAAAAGAACCTCGACTCGGTGATCGCGTTCTCTTTGGCGTCCGACGCCTGTGGTAAGGTCGAGAAATCGAATGGGAGGCTCTTGAACTGAGTGGTGGAGAGCAGCAGCAGTCCTTGGTACGTTGCCAACATCACGCCGCCGTGCTGAACTATTATCTGAACCGTGATCTCGTGCTCGTCGGCGTATGCATCGGGGCTTCTCAGTGACAGACTGTCGATCAGCAGCTTCTCGTCCTCATACAGTGTGGCAAAGGCGCCATTGTCCGCTGAACTGCTGGGCGACGGCTGCTGCAGCCACGTCGGCTCGTCACAGACTGGGGCGACTGCGAAATACACGACCGCTGAAGCCTGTCGAAAAGATCGCGCGACGTCACTGACAGAGATTGAGACTTGCTCCGAGCCGTACCAATCTCTTGCTGGGATGTACACGCTGCCCGTGAATGCCACGTTGACCTGCGAGAGGAAGCCACGGAAGACCGTCGCGTTCGAGTCGTTGCGTACCATTTGAATCCCAGGCACCGGTGCAGAAAATGCGAACGTGCCGTGCAGAGTCGAGACGCTCACCTCCAGGAGACGCGAGGTCGAAAGCGCCACGTCAGCGTCAAAGAGACTTAAGGAACCATTGAATGGAAACGACGAGTCCTCTTGGATAGCGATCACGGAGGCGCTTGGTACCTTGAGATAGAGATCGTGCGTTCCCTGATCTCTACCACTTGCGAGCGCCACGTAGACGACTATGGAGCTTACGTGCAGATCTCCTTTGCCCTGCGTCCCGCGGTCGTCGACTGTCAGTACGATCGCGACTTCGTTCAGCGCGCGGAACTCCACCTGCAGCGCCTCAATGTCGTCGAGAGTGAACAGGATGTCGCGCAGAATCAGATTCAAGTGCGCTAGTGTGCCTGAGAGAGCGAGGTATCCTGGATCCTGGACCAGGACGCTCACTTTGAGAAAGTTCGTCAACTGGTCCTCGTCCAGTCGAGGAAGAGAGATCATCCCATGTGCGACTTCGATCACGATGTCCATAACACATGCGCCAGCTGAAGCACAGAGCGTGACGGTGGCATCTACGTCACGGATCTGAATGCCGCTGATTAATGTCGGCGCCTTGGGGTTAACGACTGCCACAGGACCAGTGCCAGTACCTCCGGCAAACAAGCTGCTCGTGTCCCAGACCGGTGGGTCGTTGACTGCGTCAATGGTGACACTGATCGTCAGCGTCATCTCCTGCGACTCCTCCATCGTGTACTCGTCGAGCGTGGTCGCACTCACGAGGATCTGGTCGAGGCCGTTGAAGTCCAGATCTGGAAGGTACTGCAGTTCACGCACAGCCCTGTTGAGACTCGCAAACGTGCCTTTGAATCTCAGAAACTTCTTTCCATTGTGTGTTTTGTCCAGGAATGTAACGCCAGAGGAGACCGCCGTGGTGGAGGACGAAGAGAAGAGCATGAGATCGCCATGCGTCGCCTGCAAACTGACTGTGAGCGTCACGCGCGCCATGTCGTCCACGCTCGAGAAGCTCAAGTTGTGCACCCGCAGTGGTGTGTCCTCGTCCCCATGGACAGTTCCAAGAAGCTCATGCACATGGTCGCTCCTTGGGTCGTTCCCTGGGATGTTGATCACAACGGGGTCTGCCAGCGGCCGCACGTACACGAAGCGCACGGACGTGGTCGAACTGTTGAACGGGGGTGTTTGTCTGGTGGGAAGTGCGTCGGACATCATAAACGTGAGCGAGTCATAGCCGTCGCTGGTGCTATCGAAGGTGCTGTCCACGCTGTTCCAGTCTTTCGCAGACGTGAATACAAGCCCTGAGAGAGCGCTGTTGACATCCCACAGCGTCCCTCGCAGCGTCAGCTCTCTCTGAAGACTCGTGGTAGAATCAGTCGTCGAGCTCACAACATCGATAGCGTCAGACGGGTGCAGCAGTGCCACGGACCCGAATGCCGCGCGAATGGTGACGCTGAGCGTCGCTAGGCCTGCTGGGATGTCTGGATCCACGATGCGCACGTCGTGGATAGCCAATGGGATGTCCTCGTCACACTCGTAGTGCTCCAACAGCGTCACGAGGTACGGGGCGTCGTTGACTTCGCGCACGAGCAGTGGGATCGTCACGTCGTCGCTCGCGAGACTCTCTGAGTCCGTCACGTGAATCCGTAACGCATCAGAGCCGCTGAAATGCAGTTCGCCCACGTAAACTGCAGACGCGAGCACGACGTTTACGCACCTTACATCAGCTGTGAACGCGATTTGCGCTTTCGATGGCTGGCTCAGAAACCCTTCGACGCACCTTGTGTCAGAGAATTCGAGATTTCCATGGGCGACGGACAGGTTCACGAGTAGCAGACTTGGTGATGAGAATCTGCTACTGCCGCTGTCGCTGTCTGCGCTTCGCGCGCCAAGGCCTCGCAGCGATAGGGGGGTGTCTTCGTCGCAGGTGAGCGGCAGGCAGCTCAGCCGCAGTCGTGAGAGAAAATCGCCCATGGACTGGATTGCATCCTCAACGCCCGTC
Organism: Globisporangium paddicum; assembly: GCA_023334015.1. NCBI lineage: Eukaryota > Oomycota > Peronosporomycetes > Pythiales > Pythiaceae > Globisporangium > Globisporangium paddicum. Next base: position 59,342 of record JAASFV010000009.1, read on the forward strand.
GGCACTTGGATCACTGGTGCATCGACACGCGGCGCGACCAACAGATCAGCGTAAGTTTCCTGGACGTCGTCGCCGTGCGTGACCGAGAAGAGCCACTCCACCACTTGTCCTCTATCTCTGTAGAAGTTCCAGTTCTGTTCTGGGACGTACACAAGCCCTTCGAGAGCCCGCGCAAGATCTGCGAAGCTGCCTGTGGTACTCAGTGACGAAGTTGGTACAGGAGCGTTTTCGATGCCGATGCTGCTGATGCGTCCAGAATTGACTGAGATGTTCAAATGGAACGTGGCGTCATTCGTTAAGACTGGACGAGTCTGTGGAAGTGCGGACGTGGACTCGACGAAGTAGTACAGAGCGTTCCGGAAGGTAAAGATCGTCCCCGGAGCGCCAGTGGACGCATCAAGGCGCAGTCTCCGGTCGTGCAAGAAGATCTGATCGAGGAGCGGCACTGTTCCACTGCGAGAGCCGTCGGACTTCCACAAATTCAGTGCCTTCACGTTCGCATCATAGGCTCCAAAGTACAGCGCTGTGCTCACAATTGCGTTGTTCGCGTCACGTGCCACTAGACTCGAGAGTAGAGATGGGTACGAACTCACGGACCCCGGCGTCAAGTCTGTAAGCAGCAGCGTGCCTACAGCGGTTCCGTCGCTAACATAGAGCTCAAAACCCAGTGCTAGCGACGCTTGCGCTCTGAAGTACACCTTGCCGGAGAAGAGCACGAGGTGCGATGGACTCGAGTCTTGGCCAGCTGTTGGGTTGAGATCTTTCACGAGACGCGTGCCACCAGTCGTGCCGTCCGTGATCCAGAGCTCCCGGCCGTTCACACAGTCGTTGGCAGAGAAGAACACGCCCAAGGTCGTGGCAGTAATGAACTGCGGGTCGGATGAGCCACTGCCAGCGCAGATATCGCGAACCAGCGTCGTCCCAGCGAGCACTGCGGCTCCGGGGGTCTTACGAAGGCGCTCGGCAGTGAAACTCGAGAACCCGTCGGTGGCCCAGAGCTCTCGCCCGTCGTCAGTCGTCGCGGCAAAGAACATGCGACCGTCGCCTGTGGTCCACTCGGCAAAGGAGCTCGGGCTGGAGCTTCGCGGCCCACGCCAAATGTCCTCCACTGGGATCGTTCCTGACGCTGTGCCATCCGTTTTGTAGAGCTCGGCGCCGTACTCACTGGTCTCGGCCTGGAAAATCACGAGCGTCTGGGACTTGAATGGCGTCAGGAAACTCGGATTGCATCCCCCACTACCTGGTCGCAGGTCCAGGACGCGCCTCGTGTTTGACGCCGTGCCGTCTGTGGTCCACAGCTCTCGCCCAGCTCCACCAGCACCAGCTGATGTACTCAAGTCGCTCCTGATACAGACAATGCCAGCGAAATCTGTGGTCGCAAACGAGACCTCAACTGGCGCCGAGTCGCGTCGTCCCGCGTGCTTCGTGGCGCCGCTGACACGCGAGTCTGAGAAGCGGAAGAGCTTACGCTGCACGCCTCCGAAGGTGTACCCAGTCCACTGGCAGGAACTCCAGAAGACGTAGGACTCTGTGAGATTGTGGTTCGTACGCCACTCATCTGCCTGTTCAGCTTCTTCTTGAGTTGGAAAGAGGCGCGAGGCCTCAGCTGTGGTCATCCAGCGGTAGCCAGGGAGACAGTCATAGTTCGCGCTCGGGGTCCACACGCTGCTCTTCGACACGAGATACACAACATTGGAATCCAGAGAGCTCGTGCGAAAGCCGTTGCAAGAATCAGTGCCTAGTGCCCAGCTCAAGTCCAGACCGGACGCTGCAAAGAGCACATTGCCGTTCAGAAGCGTCATTTCCGTCGGCTCTGAGCTCTCTGGTCCAGGGACGAGGTCAGTGACCATATGCGTACCGGCGCTAGATCCGTCTGAGACCCAGAGCTCGCGGCCGTGCGCCTCATCGCTGCCCTGGAAGTAGAACAGATTTACAGACGCGCACAAGCGAGATATTCGAGGCAACATCGAGCCTGGTGGTGATGAAACGACGCGTCCTCGGAAGTCTTGAACCCAACGATGTCGCCAGTCGTCACCACTGTCCGCTTGTGGGTACTGACGCTTGAGCGTTGGATCCACGAGCTCTGTGCTCCAGAGTTGATGATAGTAGGATGCAGGTGATGCTGGAATTGAACGGTTGCTGCTGCTGTCGTCATTTATAAGATCCGCTGGGAACTCAAGCGTCAGATCCGGGAAGCGAAAGCCCGTGTCCTCGAAGCTAGTGTACGTCAGCGAGCCGAGTGTCACACGTGGCACGAGCACTTTGCGTCGAATCGAGAGCTGAATCAACCGTTGGTGCGTGAAAGGTGGTGCAACGCCGTCGTTACGAACAGACAGGTGAATCGTGTCGTGGTCTCGATAGATGCTCTTCGCGGGACTCTCGTACTGCAACTGCCCGAGTGCGCGGTTAAGTAGTGCGAGGTCGCCAGGCAGCGCCAATCTGAGAGTTTTCCCACTCGCGTCCGTCGTTTGTTGGAGCAAGTGGTCGTCAAAGTATGCGAACTGCAGACTTCCGGAGTCACAGACTAGCTCTAGTGTGATAGCATTGCTGCTGCTACTCCCACCAGTAGCGCCACTGTTGGCGTCGCCGATCCAGATATCCGGGAGCTTGAGCGTATCACCGTGCACGATCACCATGTTCATCACTTGCCAGAGCGTGGACCTGAACGGGCCTTCGATCGAGTTTTTGATGTGAAGCTGCGGGATCATCGGAGGTGCGGAAACTCGGACGAGGAACTCGCTCTCAGCCAACGGCAGTTCGTCCTGAGAGTAGAAGAGCGAAAACGTCAAGCGATCGAGTGCTGAAGATCCGCGCAGAGCGACAAAAGCGATTGCGTTCTGCAGCTGATTGTGGATGTGCGTGAGCGTACCGTTGATCCACACTTGCTGAGTTCGAGAGCCCAGTGGTACAAATGCAGCTCTTGTTGTGTTGATGAGCTGTCCGTTCGCACACGAAAGACGCAACTTGAGCCACGTGATCGCCGCTGACGCACCCGTGAGGCGGATTGTGAAGTCTCTCAGCTGTTGTGGGAAGCCGCCAGTGGCATTGATCGCAAAGGTATCGATCTCATTCGAGATCTCGACCTGAGGGAGATCGAAGACGAGTGGGATAGCGGCTGTTGTGATGGAACTCAAGCGTCTCGCGCCTGAAGTCGACAGTGTTGTGCTCATGTCGACCACCTGACTCGTTGAGCCACCACTGCTATCGCTCTGGATGATGTCGAGATAGAACTGCAGCTGGATCGCCCCGTACCAGTTCGCTGGCGCTTGAAATACTATGAAATTCAGTGCGAGCTGCAGCTGCGTGCCACTTTCCGTCTCTAACACGAATGCGTTGGGGAGAGACTGGAAGCGCAGATCGCCCGACCACCTGCGGCTGCTGTCACGAAAGCCGCGTCTCGCTACCAAGAGCTCAAACGAACCAGCGGACGAGCGCATTTGCAGATCATTCACACGTGCAAACGCACCCACGCCCGTGAGCAGACTGCCATCCGCGACGAGAAGATCTCCGCCTGATGATGGCAAAAACGAAGAGGAGAGCTCCTCGAGGAAGAGGACGCCGTAGCTGAATCCGACTCGAGATCGTTCGTTGAGATGTGCCTTCCGCACTACCACGCGCCCCAAGAACGAAGCATTTGGATCATCACCAGAGCTGGCGAGCGCCTCGTTCAAGACTGACTCCACAACGTCCGGCGTCGCGTCCGCTGGGATGAGAACCGCTCGTTGACCTGATGTTCGATAGCTCAGCTGGAAGAAGCCGCCTAGCTGATTTACGGAAGCCGTGACGACAGCCACCTGCACGAGCGTGTTCGTTCCTTCCAAGTGGTTTGTGTCGCTCACGACAAGCGCCGGGAAGTCTGGCGGTGCATGCTTGAAGGTCACGAGCCACTCATAGCCAAAGTGCACGGCGTCTTGTGAACCTCTCGTTATCTCCACATGGACGTCCTTCCATTGGCGATAGCTGTTGTCAAGCTGCGCCAAAGCCAACAAGAGTATGCTCTGCATCGAGTCGCCTCTCCTCCCACCGAAGCTCTGCAGCTGCCCCTCGTCTACACGCATCGCCACTGCGTTGAAAGCAATAGCGTCCGTCGATGCCAAAAGGACAAGAGGCATCGCTGGCGTGTTTAGATCCTGGAAGCCGAGTGCGAACGAGCCTTTGATAGTCGAGTCAGCACTCGTGGCGACACGATAGACGCGGTCAACGCGCGTGATCCCAACCACGACGTTGCGCAGATTGCCTTGTCCTCTGCCTGCAGACACGCGATCGATACGAATACTCGTACCGTCGACGAGCGTCACACCCTTATCTGCGTCCGAGAGCTGTGGACTAGGCGCAAGACCCTGTGAGACGCCAAGTAGGAGTGGAATACTCTCGCTGGGGCTGAAGAACGTGACTAACCAGGACGCTGAGCTCATCGGCTTTGTGACTTTGACCATCTCCACTGCTGCCAGCGCCTCGAGCGCATCCTGCAGCTCCATTTCAGTCGCGTTAAACGGAAGCGCACGCGTCACTTCGTCTCCGAGTCGCAGGCGAAACGTCCCACCAAACGGAGTGCCGATGATGGACGAGGTGAACGAGACATAGGCACCCGTGCCAGCGCCAACGAGGCTCTGAGACAAGACCTGTGGTGTCGGCAACTGCATTGGCGAGTTGAAGATCGATATCTTCCACTGCGCACTGGTAGAAGACGGCGGTAACGCGACTCTGTCGACGTGAAAGCGCAGTAGTGGCTGGTCTATCGCGATGGAGGCAATGACGGGTGCGTACAGGACAAGCAGCTTGGCTTGGATGGACTCACCTATGCTGCGGCCGTTGCTGGCCTGGCCCAAGAGCTCTTGAGCTCGCATGCCCACTGCGTCCCCATAGATCGCGACGGTCTGCTTGAGGTGGAGCCCCTTGAGCAGAACGTCCACCTGGACACTGAACGTACCAGTGACCGTAGAAACCCCGGTGACACTTGGCGTCCAGATCGTGAGAAGCAGCTCTTGCTTCTGGCTCGGAGCGATGATCGACACACGCTGGATTTCCAGCTGCACTTTGAAGTTGCAAGAGCCAGTGACGCGTAATGAAGACGAGAAATCGTCGGCTATCCCCGCGATCAATAGCCCAGCGATGGAGATCTTGCCGTACTTCTGGTCATAGCTCATGTAATCGTCAGGATTCTCAGGAAGTGTGAGCTCCAGTGCTGCTGCTGTAGGGTCAAAGTCACCGTCAACCACGCACCCAAAGTCTCGAATGTGGGCCGATGTCTTTAGATGCGCCCACGTCTCGATGTTGTGCCCCAAGTCATCTACTGTGATGGTGAATTCCTCCTGAGCTCCCAGGGCACGCACTGCTGAGCTGACTCTGCCGGTGCTGAACAGTGTCTTGCGGATCAAAGCGTTCGCGTCCGAGAGATTGGCTTCGAATACGAGCTGCTTGAAAGTGACTGAAGCGTTATGATTGGAACCTTGAACTTCAGCAGAAATGCTGCCATTCGTCTCCAGCAGCTCCACGCGTGCGAGTGCAGCAGGATCAATGACCATGAATTCACCTCCCGTGGAACTCAGATTCATGCGAACTCTGGATGAAAGCGTCTGTGAGTCTCCTGCTGGTAGCACGTCGACATCCGAGATCGTGATGTTTGCCAGCGAATACGAGAGCGTGCTACTGTTATGTTCACCCACGAGAGGCGGGGGTATGGAGTGCTGGATCACTGGTGGGTCGTTTGTTGGTTCAACAGTGATCAGTTTCTCAAGAGCTTTCAGTCCCTCACTAGCAGAAGACGTTGCACTGCCTCCGTCTTCCACGCTGGCGTGCTCGATGGTAGCGTGGAGCGTGTCGTCCCCACTGAAGTTCGGGTTTCCTCTGTACCGAATCGCATCAAGTGCAGTCTGAGCGGCGGTGATCGTGCCCATAATGTTCACATTGCGGCTGTCGGAGGTTGATCGGATGTGGACGCAGCACACGGAGCTCTTCACGCGAATCGTTCCATGGTTGACGACAAGGCTGACCACGAACCAGTCGTCTTCACCATAGGCCCCAGAAGGATACCCACTGCTACTGCCGCGTGGCGCTTGGATCGTGACCCAGTCACCCAGATCGGCAGTTTCGTCTTCGATCGCACGCAGAGCTTCAGTCTCGTGATTCAGCACCAGCGTCGGTGGTTCTAGTGGCGTCTGCAGGAGAAAGTAGAGACTCAAGAGCGGCGCAAGAGTCACACCAACCTCCGCTTCTTCCTCTGGTGATGAAGAAGAAATTTCACCAGCAGCAAAGGAAAACTGCAAATCCACTCGTTCCAAGGCGTTGGGTGCCACTTGGACGCTCGAGAGCACGCGATTCGCGCGTTTCGCAGAGGTTGAGATCACGATGTGCGACTGATTTGGCTCACAGAGCTGGCTTTGTGGACCATTGTCGCTGGCAAATGTGATGCGACTCGATCCCACGACGCACTCGAGCCAGACTGTCAGCTTCATGTCATCATCATCACCAGCAGTACCCAATCGTCTTCCTCTGATATCACTTGAGCTGATCTCAACGCCGTAGATGAAGATACTGTCACCCTCGTCCACGTCTCGGAAGACCAGCTGTGTCTCTGCAATGCGCCACACGAGTACACTTTGCTTTGCAGGAAGTCTGGCGATCAGAATCTCTGCGATGTCGTTCCAGCGCTGCTGCTGGACACTGCTTCCTGTCAGAGTGCCATCTTGAGCAGCTGCAGACGCAGAGTCGTATGGAGACAGTGTAAGGCGAACGAGCTCATCCTCTTGATTCGAAGGCGTGCTAGCTGACAGATCAACCTGCAATATCGCCAGCACCAGATTGAGCGCAGCTTCCGGGCCGATGAAGCGCATCGCCGATGCGCCTTGCGTGGCCGCAAACTCGTATGAGACCCGTGGGATGTATTTTGCGTAGAAGAACCGGCAGTGGGTGCATGAAAACGCCAGCTCCAGCATCAGGTTGGCGTCTTGAGACACGACTGGGTCATCAGTTGAGGAGAACTCTTCTTGGTCTGGCACACGTTGGATCTCCACGAGAGCAAAGTCCGCGACCTTTATGTACTCAGACACTCCCTGTGGAGAGAGTTCTTTTGGTTGGGAGGAGGTCGCATTCACACCGCGTGCTGAGACAACAAGCTGCCTTGTTTTGTGGAATTGGGACCTTGTGGTGACGATTTCGAGATCTAAACTGTCGGACGCAAGCATCTCCATCTCCGAATTGAACAACTCGAAGCGGACGATAGCCGGGGCTCTCATCCTATGGGCACCAGACTCGATGCCGACATGGTCTTCATCGAATGGGTTGATGAGGAACACTGCAGTCGCGAGTACGGCATTGAGGCACTCGACGCTGGATGCGCGGATCATACGAGCGACGCCGCTCGTGAAGAGCGCACTCCTGCCCTCGTAGGTATCTGCAGCACAGGTCAACTGCTCCTGTTGCTGCTGGTCTCCGAATCCGACGACTCCATTCAGTGTGTCGATCTGAAGCGTCACAGGGCCATCTTCATCGTCCACACTGCCTTCAAAGTGGTGGTGCGTGATGCTCACGACGTCTGAGAGGTTGAGTGGACGGTGGTGGGACACTTTGAGAGGCGCTCGGGAGACCTGGAGCTCGTAGAACGTGAGGATCGGGAAGACCAGGTCTTCGCAGACGCCAGCAGAGCCGTCGTGGACGCAGATGCGTAGAGCTCCACGTGCTGGTGGGAATTTCAAAGATGCCGACAAGGGCCGAGTGCCGCTGCTGTTGTCGGACGTGAACCGCAGCCGCGGCTGAGCGAGCAGCGCATTGAGACGTGGTAGCGTAGTCTTAATGTGCAGCGAAGGAGTGTTGACGCCAGTGATCGTGACACCATCGAAGAGTTCTGTTGGAGTGCGGAACCACTGCAAAGCACCACTGGTGGCCTCAATGTCCACGTCAAAGACATCGTTGGCGTCCACATCTTGCACTGTGAAGGCCGGAAGCAGGAGCTTTGGATTGTTGAACCACTTGATGTTGTCGTTAGTGGCGAAGACGATCATTGGGGCGTCGTTCACTGGCTGAACCTGCAGAGAGAGAGAGCTCTCATGGCCAAAGACGCTGCATTTGACCACTTCGAAGCCGTTGAAGTCGCTTTCGGGTGCGTAGAAGAGCTCCGAGACGATCTGCTGGAGTCTTGTGCCGTTCTCTGCTGCGATTTTCAGTGAGCTTGAGCCGTTTGCTGTGGCGATGAAGACTTCGGCAGATGCTGCTGAGCCTGGCAGATACAGTGCCCCACTGCGCGTGACAAATTCCATCTCCGCGCGGCCCTCGTAGCCATTAAAGGCACTGAGATCGAACGCGTCGCCAATGCGCTTCGACTCGTCTTCGTTGACTGTGATGATCTCACGATCACCTTTCCACCTGAGCTCCCACGTCAAGAGCGTGGCACTCTCTTCGACCTCCAAGCGCAAGATGGCGACCACCGCAGTTTGCGGTTGTTCATAGGTTCCTGTTGGCGCATCTTGAGCGCGCTTTGAAGAACATGGAGGACGGCGGGAGATGTTGGTGAGAGTGACTGTGACGTTGGCCTCCTCTCTTTGCTGATCTGCTGATGCATTTACAGAGTAGTAATGAGGTGGGAGACGACGTGCTGGTACCTGAAACTTGATGCCCGCGAGCGTCGTTTGCAGATCTTGCACGCGCCCTTCGAGCGTCAACGAGGAGCCGAATCTGCCACTCGATTCGCTTGTTTGCGTTGGGATGCACCCGTGAAGCAGCGTTCCGGTGGTTGCGTTCACAGTCGCTCGCAAGATCATGTCATCTTCAAAGAAGTTGGCTACAGAGATACCACCGGCTGCTGGTTCTTCTTCGCTCTCGTCTTCTTCGCTGATCGTGAAGTTCGGCAGCGTCTGTGGCCGTGCGTTGAAGACCCTCAGCGCCGAGACATTAGAGCCACTGGAGGTCCAGATCCAGTGCGGCAGGCGGTCCACACGGTCGACAAACACGGGCAGCACACCTGTCGTTTGTTCTACCGAATGGGCGTCACTGTCTTGCTGTTGGACCCGGAAGAGGATCTGGTCAGGGCCGTTGAAGCCGCGTCTCGGGGCAAACTGCAGCGCTTCCATCAGTCGAGTCAGCGTACTGGTGTTCGCCACGAGCCGCACTTTGAACGGCGTCAAGCTCACGTTGAGGGCAGAATTGCGACTGGTGTTGACGAGTGCGAGGGTTCCGTAGAGGGTGGAGACTGAGAGATCCAGGAGAACTGACGGGTCTTCTTCGTTGGTGAGGCTGCTGATTGCTCGGATGCTCGTGTTGCGCAAGGACACGCGCTGGTTCTGAAGCGTGCTGAGCAGGTCGATGTCACCTGCAATGAGCATAAAGAGAGATACTCAATAGTTAGTGTGATGCTCAAGACATGACAGCATTATGAAGCCAAACGCACTCAGGATCTCGCCGTTGAAGAGAATCTGCGCCACCAGTGGACGCCTGCGAATGCGAACTGCCATCGAAAACGACCTGGAGGCTGAAGACGGAGCGAAAGACGAGCTACTGTCGTCGACAACGAAGGTCGTGAACGAAATCTCATCCACAGTGCTGCTGTTGCTGATCAGGGGCGACACGTAACGCAAGCGACTCAGCTCTGCGTTCACAGCTCCGACAGAGCCCACGAGCTCAAGTTGACGCTTCCAGGTGGGGCTCCAGAGCTGCGGGTTTGCCTCATGGCGTCGCCCAGTGACACTCGAGAACGTGAGAAACCCATCACGCGCCTGAATGACCACGCGGGTGAGCTGAGATTTGTCGCGAAGGAGTGCATGGTAGTCGTTCTCATCAGAGGTGGCTGAGTCTGAGAAAAAGAGCTTGAGGCCGCGAATGTCCGTCTCCTGCTCTTCGTCCACTGTGAGTTGTGACACAGGCAGCAAAAGCGATGGCGCTTCAGCAGGTGCGACGATCTCCACAGGGATCACTTGAGTGGCTTCAGATGTCGCTGACTGAAGACGCAGCTGGATCTCGTCCAGGAGAGCAAAGCTGCCGACTTGGGACGAGTACATGAGACGGTGGCTTCTCAGCACCGCGTTAAGATCTGAGAGCAGTCCCTGAAACATGAGGCTGTCTGAGTTCTTTCTTGTTATCAAATGGCCTTCAGATTGCCCTGCTGTTGCTGGCAAAAGCGCCAGCGAGCCTCCATTCTTGGTCCGGATCTCAAGCGTGAGGCCAATTTCAAATCCGTCCAAGATGATACCTTCGATAGGCACGCTTTGGTTGCGTGCGACGCTCACGCACAACAACGGGAGTCTGATCATCAAGTCCAGTTCCGTTTTCTCCACACGCACGCGGACGTCTTGCTGGGCGATCGTGAGCGTTTTGTCCATTGTCGACAGCGCAATTGACAAAGTATCGACGCCAACCAATGCTTCTGTACCTCGAGCGACACGACTGGCGTTGATGCGGATTCCAGCAGAAGTCTGGAGTGCCTGGCCATCCACTTGGATATCGAGCAGCTGAGGGTGGGAGGCTTTAATGGTCCAGTTGTACAGATGCGGGTATTGGTCGCTGGAAGACATTCTCTGGACAGACATTACGCTCAAATTGTCCATCTTGAGTCTCCGGATCGCAGCTTCCACATCCGCAGCCTCTGCATCCACTGAAAGAGCGTCTGTCCGCTGCCCAAAGATAGATATGCGAAACGAGCCCACCGCTGAGCTCTTGCTATTCTTGTCCACTGCTATTGATGGTCCCATCGTGGCTTTCAGTAGCGAGTGCGTGGCTGAAGATTCGAGCGTCGAGCCAAGCAGTAGCAGATCTGGAAACTGTGATGGCTGCTGGCCACTGGAGAATCCGAAATCAAACTCTAGCGAGAGTACATTGTTGATAGCAACTGGAGACGTGTCGCGCACTCGGAGGCTCACTAACGGGAACAACAGACTCAGGATCAGATCTGACGCCTGTAGACCTCTCTGTGCGATCGTTGTCTGCGCTGTGAACGACGCTGTCGAGGTCGTGGCGACTGGCACACTAGTAATTTGATCTGCAGCTCTGCCAGTGGCTGAGCCAAAGGTAACGCGCCACTCAAAAGCGCCTGCGAAATCCATTCGTGACACCTCCAGCTGGGCATCCGTCACCACTTCCAGGACCTTGAGCCGCATCTGATCGCTGTCTGTGAGCTGCACAGAGATCTGAGTGGACGTCTTTCCCAAAAAGCGGAGCGTGAAGCTTCCCACGAGATCTTCCACGAACCAGGGATATACTGCGTTCACACGTATCACTTGAACCTCTCGTTTGAACTGAAAATCCACAAATGGAGGCCTGCAAGCCATGGCCAGCACTTTAGCTGCGATAGTGTCCATCGTGTCGCTACGCTGGATGGAAGTAGAACTGCAGCTCACCTGAGGGATTGTGCTGTTGATCGCACTGTAGAAGCCTTCAGAAAGCGTCACGCCCAGCGTAAACGCCCCCGCGATCACAGAGTTGGCAATGGAAGTCGTCAGGACCTGGACCTTCGACCGCCTTTGAAAAACCGAGAAGAGCTGAACCACCTGGTGCTCGATCGTGCCGCTGAAAAACGTCTTATCTCGCAGTAGCTCGCTGCTCAGCCCCAGCGAGACTGCAGCCATGGAAGCCTGGAAGTCGAAGATCGAGCCGCGCATTTCCAGCTCATTTACCCCGTTCTGTCGGTGGATCACGCTCGCGAAAGCTGCTGAAAAATGGTTTTCGAACACGAGGCTGAGGAAATTTGAGCGAATGCTCCAACGGAAGTGCTCTTGTCCACTCTTGTAAGACGCTGAGAGCTGCGTGGGCCAGGACGTGGAGAGGGAGAAGGACGACAGGTTGACGTTTGCACTGCTGCCTTCTCGCACGACGAGCTCTGAGAGCGTCCGCAGCTGGAGATTCTGGTAGTTTGGGAGCACGATGACGTCGAATTTGGTGGTCACCTGTGGGGACTCGTCAACTTTATCAGCTGCTGTAGATGTTAATGCCGTCTCTTGCAACGTCACGTAGAGCGTCTTGTGCAGCCGCACGCCGAACGCAGTCGAGTAGACGCGGACGGCGTTTAAAGCGGCTGCCAGCTGTTTTTTCGGTGCTCTGAGCTGCACGTGACGCCTCAATGCGCGCACTTCTGCCGTGACTGTGGTGCTCTGGACGCCCAGTGCGTACGCGAAAGTGCAGGGCACGTCCGAAATGAGAAAGTCTCGTGGGGCTTGAGTGCTGAGGCGGAAGAAATGCAGTTTGTCCAGATTCTCTCCATCAAGAGCGAGATCTCGCATCGCCGCCGTCGCAATCGCCTGGTCGCTCTCGAGGCTGAGCGTGGTTGCCAACGGCTGCGAGACTGCAATATGACAGCTTTGGGCAAGCTCACAGATGGTTCTCGTGAACTGGAGGGAGGCTCCAGCGGGTTTCTCATCTTCAAAGGAAACGTGCAAACCACACCTGTTTCTCTTCTGCTCTGGTCTTTGGAAGACATCAGCACGAGTCTGTGGTTTCTCTCTGAGAATTGACACGCCGAGTGTGCTGCTGGCAGCTGCGAGTGAGTCTGACGCCCGGTAGACTCGAGGGATTCGGAGCAGGTGGACATTTCGGTACTCGAGTGTGCAGACAGTGACTCTTGGCGTCTCAAAGTCAGTTTGGCACGCGACATTGACGCTCACATCTCCAGGAAGCAGTGAGATGATCGCTTGCTGCAGCTGCTCTGTCGTGAAGGTCACTGCCAGCTCTGCGCTGCGGATTGTAAGCCACGAGCTGTGGCTGCTCAGCAGGTTGAAGGAGTCTTTGTCAGCAGCAAACGCATCTGAATCAAACATAGCACAGCGTCAGCTATGAGAGAAGCTGTAAATGGCATCCTTACTTCGTACCTTTCGTGCTGTTTTGAGTCCTCGTGATCGTCTGGAAGTACGTGGAGACGTCATCCTGCTGATGGTCCAGAGCCAATAACGAATTGCTCACCACTCCGATGAACACGCCATCATCGCCATCATCACCAGCCTCCAACTGCAGCTCAGCAGTCACGTCGTCAACGCTCCCAGGTGCGTACTGGACGTTGAGCGGCGTCCAGAGCTGGTTCGAGTTGATGATCATGAGGCTAGAGGCAGCTGCGGTCATGGCGTTCACGTCCTTTGACAGCAACGCCACCAACGATAAACTCCCGAGGTCCACCAGTCGCTTGACTTGGATGGGGATAGTCACGTAGCTTTTCACGAGATCGCCATCCGCACCAAGAGCAGCAGTGCATGGGCCACCCACACTTACGCTCACATCCATCGCGTCGCTGGCAAAGTAGACGCCACTGAGCTTTGGATCAGGCGAAGTCCCACAGTAGCGGACCGTGAGCAGAAAGGTCTGGATGTCCGACAATGTACCTCTGAGCGTGAAGCTGGTGGTGGTGACTGGAGGCGCGTCCGGGTCCAGCAATTGGAGCTCTGCTGCCTTGAAGAAGACGCGCATGCGGTTGAGCAGTGCTGAAGCGACGCGCAGCTGAAGCAATCCATTGTGGACGGTGAGCGTGACGTCCGTCAGTCTTTCGTTCTCGACCTCGTTGTAGTGTCGCACTTGTGTGGACAACTCGTCTTTCAGTGATGCGTCCACACTGATTGCGATGGCAGGAAACAGCTCACACATTCTCTGCGTGTACCTGAGCGTGTCATTCCGAGAAGAGATCTGAATCAGCTCTGTACCGCTGCTGCGTATGCTGTTGTGTGGAAGAACGAGACGCCTCTCAAGCGTAATGACGGCAGTGTTGGCGTCACTCGCAGGCGCAACGAGCTGCCGGAAGAACGCCAAGGTTGATGGCTCGTAGATGCACACGTCGTCCGCCTGTTGAGCTCTCCAAGAAGGCAACGAGCTGCTGCTGCCTGTGAGTTGCTGAATCTGGATCGCCAGCAGGTCTTCAGAGACGCCCCGTGGCAGGCGACAGGACGCTGGCGGAGGGACTTCGTAGACGAGCGACAAGAGGATGAGCTGTGCCTCACCTAGTGTCGTGTAGGCGGATATCTGCTTTGTTTGGTAGGAGCTGATGACTTGTGAGCTGCTGAAGGTTTGGTCCTCTGGAGAGAGACACGAGAGCGACGTCGCGTGCAACTGATCCGCTGCTGTCTCTGCGATAAAGACGCTACCGTAGCGACACGTGATCTGTTGCAGAGCAGAGATAGAGAGTTAGTGGTGGGACTGGTGAACGTATCAAGTTGAGTGAACGCACAGTTAGACTGAGGAAGAGTGGCGTTGTGCCGCTGTCAGTATCCTCAGCGACTGTGAGCGTGACTGCGCTGAGCTCATGACGGAGTCCGTGGTCTTCAGGCAGCACTTGGATTGCGTTTTCGCTCTATGGTGAGCCATAGATAACAAGTCAGCTGGCAAACAGCGCACAGCCAATTAATCCAAAAGACGCATCGCACATTCGTGAGACGGAGATCTGCTGCAGCTGCACAGGTGAGAAGCAGCAGAAAGAGAGCCACGTACGGTGGTCTCCTCGTGCTCTTCCTGCTCATCGCGATTGACTCATAAGATTCGTTATGAGGTGCATCACAAATGCGCAGAAGGATGTCTGCCTTGTATAATAAATATTTCTTGTGTTTGGACTTAAATTCAAATTACAAGGTTTTTTTAATGCATCTATAATCATTAGCTAGTTTTAAATATCATTTTATATATAAACAGGTGATTAATGACTCAGCCACGGTACTCTTAGTGCGACCTTTCAAGCTCACAAGACCCCACAACATCACAATTGCAGATGCGATGGTTGTCATGCGCTCAACACTATTGCTGCTCTGCTGCTGCGCTGCCCTCGCTGCCCCTGCGTCCGCCTTTGACTTCAGCAGCGAGGACTCGGCGCCGCTGACTCTGGACCCCAGCAACGACCGCAGCGGCGCCAGTCACTCGCTCAAGGTGCTCGCCGTAGTGGTGCTGCTGGGGCTCTCGGCCATGTTCTCGGGCCTGGGCCTGGGACTCATGTCGCTTGACCTCATCGGCCTTGAGATCGTCGTGGCGGCCGGCAAGGACGAGCATGCAAGCACGGAGGAGCGCCGGAACGGCGAGGCCGCGCGCCGCATCGTCCCCATCCGCAGGAAGGGGAACCTGCTGCTCACGACGCTGCTGCTGGGCAACGTGTCCGTCAACTCGCTCACGTCCATCCTCATGGCCGACCTCACGAGCGGTACACCGTTTATATGCTTGCTTGTGTGGCATCAGCCATTGAAGCCGACATTTGACTGAGCGTTTGTATGCATGCGTAGGAATCTACGGCTTCCTGGTCTCTACTGTGCTCATCGTGGTCTTTGGGGAGATCGTCCCGCAGGCGCTCTGCACCAAGTACGCCCTAGGTACGCCTCAGAATCATGTCCTCCTCGCCCTTTATTCTACATGCGCTCACTATTGTTCGTGTGCCATGGCGCCAGTGATCGGCGGCAAGGTGGCGCCGTTCGTGCGCGTACTCATGCTGCTCTTCTACGTGTTCGCCAAGCCCGTGAGCCTCGTGCTGGACGCGTACCTGGGTGAGGACGTCGGCACGGTCTTCACCAAGCGCCAGCTGGCTGAGATGATCGAGATCCACGAGACGCAACAAATGATCGACGCTGAGGAGCGTGACATTCTACGCGGCGCCATGAGCTTCCGCGCCAAGAGCGCCGAGTCCATCATGACACCCGTGGACCAAGTGTTCATGCTGCCCATATCCTTTTTTTGATATAGTGCTTGTCGTGTTGAGGTGGACATGTTTTTGTATCGGTTTTCAGAGGGTGTCCTTAACGTTTGCTAGAGGTAGTCCACATCACCGCGACTCTCGACCAGCAGACGATCCACGACATCCTCAAGTGCCGCTTCTCGCGCATCCTCATCTTCGATGCGAGCGCGAGCGACATTGTGGGCACGATCCACGTCAAGGATCTCGTGTTCGTGGACCCAAAGGTGCACTTCGTGTCTACGCGGACGCTCTCGTTGGTGTATGCTGCTGAGACTAATAATTGTCCACTTGCTGTCCGCTTAGGAGCAAGTGCTGCTCTCGAGCTTCCTGCACATCTTTGGACGCAACACGCACCACGTGGGGCCCAGCTGCACTCTCGACACGCTGCTGCAGACCTTCAAGTCCGAGAGTACACACCTGGCGCTCGTCAAGCAAGTGCACGTCAACGAGCAGGTGTGGATAATGACTGTTGCTGGTCTCTTCACTTACTTAGCCACCTACCTCACCTGGCTCGTGAATATGGCTTTCTATCACACATAGAGCGAGGCGTTTGAGGAGCTTCTGGGCATCGTGACGCTGGAGGACGTGCTGGAGGAGATCCTGCAGGACGAGATCCTGGACGAAGGCGACATCCCTGAGGACCAGGAGACGGCGCAGCGCAAGGACCGTCTCTCGCGTCTCTACGCGGACGCTGGGCGCCTCAGTCTCTCCGACATCTGCGGATCCGAGGGCTCCACTGACGATGTGAGCGGCATTTGCATTGCGATACAGTGACAGCAGTCAGTCAGTCTTCTTACATGTGTCGGTGTGATTGTGTTTTAAACAGATCGAAGCGCTTGGACTGCATTTGCAGGAGACGAACCCCGTGTTTCGCGCCAAGAACGTCCGCGGCCTGCAGATCAGCGCCGAGCGGCTCGCAGCTTTCCTGGCGACGTGTCCAACGGTCGAGTTTGGTGACAGCAGCAGCACTCGCGACAGTGATAGAGAGCAGCAGCCACAGCAGGTGCTGCGCAAGAATGTCGTCACGCGCTTCTGCCTCATCCTGCTGCGCGGCCGGCTGCTCGTGGACTACGAAGGCGACGGCATCAAAAGTACTGTATCTATATTTAATATGCACACGCGATACATTGCTCATCACCCACCGCTCTTCTGTGTGACGCAGCGCATGAGGTGGGCCCATGGAGCGTCTTCGCCGCCGACAGCCTCGTGGTGCAGGACGGACTCTACGCCGCCGACTGCAGCGTGCGCACAATTCCGGGCGTGACGGCGTGCTGCGTGCGCATCCAGCGCAGCGAGTTCCAGCAGCAGCTGCTGCACCCGCTGCCGCGTCGCGACTCGGCCTCGTCTCCAGGCGCGTCGCCGCGGAAGGACGTTGTGCGCGCTGCCGAGGTCGTGCTTCGGAATCAAGCCAATTGAGCTGCTCGTGTTTGCTTTTTACTATAATTCTTCTTTTTAACTTGAAAAATGTATGTCGTCACTTGCTATTTTGAAGAACTGATCTCTCACTGTTTGTTTCTATGCAATTACTGTAATCAAGTCAAAAATGCATTTAGTTTTGACATCCCATCAAACAGTATATTACGCCTGGCAGCCACTCACAGAAACATTCGTTGGCTCTGCGTCTCTTGGAAAAGCTCACAAGGCCAGAGCTCACGTGCTGCTGGCAGTACGCAACCAGCTGAGCTAGAGCGACACGAGAGAGAGAGGGCGATGGTGAAGAAGAAGGTGGATGCACGCGTGCGCGTGCTGCTGGAGAACTGCATCAAGGAGAACTTCCGGTCCTTCGTGGTGCTCGTGGGCGACCATGGCAAGGACCAGGTCATGAACCTGCACTACATGCTCTCCAAGGCCGCTGTCAAGGCGCGCCCCAAGGTGCTCTGGTGCTACAAAAAGGAACTCGGCTTCTCAACGCACAAGCAGAAGCGCATGCGCCAGATCAAGAAGCAGCAGCAGCGCGGCCTGTACGACGCCGACAAGGACGATCCTTTCGAGCTCTTCATCTCGGCCACGGACATCCGCTGGTGCTACTACAAGGAGACGCACAAGATCCTCGGCTCGACCTACGGCATGTGCGTGCTGCAGGACTTCGAGGCCATCACGCCCAACATCATGGCGCGCACGATCGAGACCGTCGAGGGCGGTGGCGTGTGCGTGCTGCTGCTGCGCACCATGTCGAGTCTTAAGAAGCTCTACACCATGAGCATGGACGTGCACGCGCGCTTCCGCACCGAGTCGCACCAGGACGTCATCGCGCGCTTCAATGAGCGCTTCATCCTCTCGCTCTCGAGCTGCGAGCGCTGCATCGTGCTCGATGACGAGCTCAACGTGCTGCCGATCTCCAAGCACGCGCGCAAGATCGAGGCGCTGCCGCCCTCGGACTCGGACTCGGAGCTCTCCAAGGACCAGCTCGAGCTCAAGGACCTCAAGGAGTCGCTGCGCGAAACCCAGCCCGTGGGCGCGCTTGTGGACCAGGCGCGCACGCTCGACCAGGCCAAGGCCATCCTGACCTTCGTGGAGGCCATTTCCGAGAAGACGCTGCGCTCCACCGTAGCGCTCACAGCCTCGCGCGGCCGCGGCAAGTCGGCTGCGCTCGGCATGTCGCTCGCAGCCGCCGTGGCATACGGCTACAGCAACATCTTCGTGACGGCGCCGTCGCCCGAGAACCTCAACACGGTCTTCGACTTCATCTTCAAGGGCTTCGACGCGCTCAAGTACAAGGAGCACCTGGACTACGAGATCATCCAGAGCACCAACCCGGAGTTTAACAACGCCATCGTGCGCGTCAACATCTTCCGCGAGCACCGCCAGACGATCCAGTACATCCAGCCGAACCACCACGAGAAACTCGCGCAGGCTGAGCTGCTGGCCATCGATGAGGCCGCAGCCATCCCACTCCCGGTGGTCAAAAAGCTCTTGGGCCCGTACCTGGTCTTCATGTCATCCACGATCAACGGCTACGAGGGGACGGGCCGCTCGCTCTCGCTCAAGCTCATCCAGAAGCTCCGCGAGCAGCAGGGCAGCGCCGGCGACGCCGCGGCCCACGCCGTCTCGGGCATCCGCGGCGACAACAAGCAGCGTAAGGGCGAGCGCAAGCTGCACGAGGAGCGTTGGCAGGCGGCCAGCACAGCGGCCCACGCGGCGGCCTCGGGTGCTGCCACTGGCCGCGTGCTGCGCGAGGTGACGCTCTCGATCCCAATCCGTTACGCGCTGAACGACCCGGTGGAGAAGTGGCTGAACGACCTGCTGTGTCTCGATGCCACGAGCGCGTCGCACCGCATTGTGGCTGGTACGCCGCACCCGAAGGACTGCGAGCTCTACTACGTGAACCGCGACTCGCTTTTCTCGTACCACAAGCTCTCGGAGAGCTTCCTGCAACGCATCATGTCGCTCTACGTGTCGTCGCACTACAAGAACCAGCCGAACGACCTGCAGCTGCTCTCAGACGCACCTGCGCACCACATCTTTGCGCTGTTGGGGCCCGCTGCCGAGTCCCAAGGCAACGCCGGCCAGCTCCCAGACGTGCTCTGCGTCGTGCAGGTAGCGCTCGAGGGTGAAATCTCCAAGGAGTCGGTCAAGGCGCAGCTCGCGCGCGGCCAACGGGCCTCAGGCGACCTCATCCCCTGGACGGTCTCACAGCAGTTCCAGGATTCGGAGTTCGCGTCGCTCTCGGGCGCGCGCGTCGTGCGCATCGCGACCCACCCGGACGTCACGGGCATGGGCTACGGCTCGCGCGCCATCGACCTCCTGAGCAAGTACTACCAGGGTGAGATCACGAGCGACGTGCAGGCCGAGGAGGCCAAGGAAGACGCTGCGGACGAGGAGGACGACGATGAAGACGCCGCCGCCAGGCTGCTCAAGGAGAAGATCAAACCGCGCAAGACGCTTCCACCGCTGCTGCTGCCCATCGACGAGCGTCCGTGCGAGCGTCTGCACTGGTTCGGCACGTCCTTCGGCCTCACGCTGGGTCTGCACAACTTCTGGTCGCGTGCGGGCTTCAAGTCTGTGTACATCCGACAGACGGCCAACGAGCTCACGGGCGAGCATACGTCCATCATGCTGCGCTCGCTGCGCTGCGACGACCTGCCCGAGTCCCCCGCCGCCGGCTGGCTGGACGAGTTCGTCGCGGACGCGCGCCGCCGCTTCGTGTCGCTGCTCTCGTACGAGTTTGCGACTTTCCCAGGCGCGCTCTCACTCAGTCTGCTGAGCGACGAGGTGAACGGCTCCAAGGTCCAGGCCAAGGACGTCGGCGACGACGGCGAGCCGCGCACGCTGCAGCGCAGCGCCACGGGCGAGATCAAGCCGGAGGAGCTCAACATGGTGATCACGCCCTACGACGTCAAGCGCCTCAAGTCGTACGCTAAGAACCTCGTGGACTACCACATGATCGTGGACCTCATTCCATCGCTGGGGCGGCTGTACTTCCTCCAGCGGTTCCCCAACATGACGCTCTCGTACCTGCAGCGCGCGATCCTCGTGAGCATCGGCCTGCAGCACCAGTCCGTGGACGTGATCCAGAAGGAGCTGGGTGTGCCATCCAACCAGCTGCTGGCGCTCTTCAACAAGGCCATCCGTAAGTTCCTCGCGCAGGTCGAGAGCGTCATGGAGAAGCAGCTCGCGGTCGAACAGCAGGAGCAGGACAAGAAGACGGCCAAACTCGCCGGCATCTCGCAGGATATGCGGCCGACCGAGCAGAGCCTCGCGGACGAGATGCGCGACGGCGCCAGCGAGGCCAAGAAGCTGCTGCAGAAGGACATGCTCGAGAACCTCAACCTGATGAAATACGCCGTGCGCGGCGAGGACGCCGACTGGGACGAGGCGCTCACCGCCTCCAAGGTCTCGGCCGAGGGCAGCGTGGTTGTGCAGGTCAAGAACAAGAAGAAGGCGGCGGCCAAGCGCGACGCGGTCGAGGCCGAGGTGAGCGCGAGCGGCGACAAGAAGCAGACCAAGAAGGCCAAGAAGGGCAAGTACGCCAACCTCCAGAAGAAGTAAACCTACCTAGATCCAACTTTTCATGTCTGGTCTTGCTTTAATATTTTTTGGTGGCGACATCGAAAGAGCTACAAATGGGTGGCTGGGAGCGCGTCTCGTAAAGTGCTATTGCTGTGCGCTGTCTGTGCTTGTGCTGCTGCTGGTGGCAGTGGCGTCTGTGTTCTTTGGCTTGCGTACGACGTCGCCTGCGCGGCGGCCGCGCCACGTGTTGGTGTAAAAATCCCAGTCCTTGTCCACGCCCGCATCCTTGGAGCCCGTGTTGAGGTACACGCCGCGGCGGATCTGCGTCGCGTTGAGCGATTCCTCCTTGCGCGTCAGATTTTCCGACTGGATGCACATACATACACATACACTCTCCTGTTAGTGCGCCAGCAATAGTGACTGGATGCATGCTTGATGGGCACGAGGCGGGTTCTTGTGTGCTCCTAAGCAAGCGCATTGCGATGCGCACCTTGCCGAAGTGCATGACGAACGGGATGGAAAAGAAGGCGGAGCCAACGACCAGCGCGAAGGCCACGATGCCCCTGTTGCTGCGCTCCTTGGGCGCGCGCTTCTTGGCCGCCGCGACCGCCGCCGCTAGCTGCTGCTGCCGAGAGCTCATGCTGCTGCTGAACAGTGGAGATGGATATTGCAACAGACAGGTCGGATGAAAGCACAAGGTGGAATGTTTTTGTCATTAAGTGCTGATAGATTCTAAATTCGTTTATCCGGTATCGGATTGGATTGACAACACATTTGTGTCGTCTATAAGAACACTTTCAACTGGAGCTGTTTTGAAACTGTTCGTATACAACTAAACTCTATGTCAGTTATTAAGTCACATAGTTTTCTACACTTTATTTTTGAGTGAGCAATCGGATTGAGCTGCGATCTTCAGAGGGCACGGGCTGGACACTATCTGATACACTGCAAGAAACCGCAATTCAAAAG
>JAASFV010000010.1:0-80769 GCA_023334015.1 Globisporangium paddicum
CTTAGGCGAAACATCTCCGGGGCCGACGCGACCCAAAACCCAGTGGGAAACACGACCGCGTCGGGACTCGAACCCTCAACGAGAGATCCGTTCGTGGAATTGCAGAGAGCGTTAACCACTGGAGCAACCTTCAGCCCCTGTCCTGTACTTCAGATTTTAGCAAATCAAAGTGACGTCGGCTTTTGCATCGAATATTGGCGGTATATATCAGGGTCCAAAAATCACACGCAAGCATACTGAAACCAAGTCAAACCAAATCGAACACGAGCGCATACTGAAACCAAATCAAACAGGCTGTTGGTTGAATGCAATTCCGAGATGGGCAGCAAATGCTGTGTGCTCGTTTACAAAGTTGTGTGTGGATGTGTGCTGCTGACTTCCCAGTAAGGCATTGCTAGCAGCACCTTGACAGCTTCTTCTTGGTATGGGCCTTGCTACATGCCCAAGATACATGGAGCTGTTCCATCTGAGCTCGCGATTGCGCAACTTGGTGGTGCTCACCAGCTTGTTGGTGAGGTCAAAACAGATGCCTGCTGATTGTTGCGTGATTGAGGGTTCTTCTGACTGCACCTGATCTCCATTCGTTCGTCCGGTCTCTGGCCACTCCTCCCGCCTCCATCCCCCTCTTCTTCTAACACTTCCCACTCTCGCACGCTCGTTCGCATCTTGCTTTCCATGCAAAGAGCTCATTCATTTCTGCTATTGTGCAAGAGAGAGAGAGAGACAGCCACGCACACGCCATGGATCGCAGACAAGCAAGCCCCAGCAGCAGCAGCGACAGCAGCCCCGTCGAGCGCCAGCAGCCCCAGCTCAAGGTCCAGACGACCTCTCCGTACCCAGACCACCGCACCAGCCCTGTCCACGTGAACGAGCGCCGCAGTCCGCGGACCAGCGCGCTGTCCCCGTCGGCCCCCGCACCAGTCTTGGAGCTCTCGTACCAACACTACCAGCACTATCACCACCAGCAGCACCCTCTACGCATGCATTCGCAGCCACGACTGCTCCCAAGCGTGTTCATTCCGAGCCACCACGTGATCCAGAGCCCCATCGCGCAGGGCACGTCGACTCCACGTCTGCCGTCGATCAGCATGCTGACGGCTGCGGCGGCCATGCAGCCACACATGCAGCGTCAGACCTCCTCGTCATCGTCGTCCTCATCGTCAGGGCCGCGATTTTCGGGGGCCACGGACTCGAGACGTGGACCCACGCGAGCTTTTGCGGACGGCCCAGTCACACCACCGATGATCCACCCGGACGACCTGAACAACATCTGTCGGTACCGCAACAAGCGCTGCGGGTACCCGCGCGCGACCAAGCGCAACGGCGACCGCCACAACCTGTGCGAGAAGCACCGCGCCAAGGCCAATCAGAACCAGCGCAAGCTCGAGTCCAAGCGCCGCACGCAGAAGAAATCGCCGCCCCGTACGGCTCCAGAGCCGCCCCACCAGTCACAACAAGCCCATCACCAGCTACAACGAGCTCAGCAGTCGCTGTTCAACATCAACAGCAATGGCGTCAGCACACACGAGAGCGCGACGCAAGTGACTCGAAGAGTATGAATGGAGGCGTGCCATTGGTAGCAAACCCAACGCATTGAGGTATGTCTGATATACCCAGCCTGTTGTATGTACAACCTATCTCGTTATTAACAATGTTGTTGCTATGATTTGATTCTGTTTGTAGAGTATCCGTCGTACTGAAGAGCCCAATCGTGTAGCTGGGACTAGAGCCCAGAGAGAGCGAGAGAGAGTTATTTATTGGTTGCGGCCTCCATGAAAGCGAGTGGTTGTTCTGAAGATCGAGTGTTATTGAATAATTAAAGTATGTTTTTAGCAATCTCGGCTGGGATCACCTAGGAATTGTGGCATGGTAGGTCGGGTTTTAAGGGGAGGACTCGCCAATTCCAAGTCTTGCGATGCTTGTCACTTCACGTTGTTGTCTATTATTAGCTCTTCTCAGCCACCTTCTATTATAGATTTGCTCAAGTGAGCGCTTCGTTCACGAGCTCAGCACAAGACGCTTGCCTCACAAGTGATCTTCCGGCCGCCTGGCATCGTAGTTCAAGATGGCTACACGCCTGTGCTATGCGCTCCTCATGCTGGTGTTATCAGTGCTCTACGCCAGTGGGGTCGACGCCACGGACACGCGCGACACGATGGCTGCGTTCCAGTATTCGGTGCAGCTCGAGAGCTACTCGTCGCGGCTCGTGTACCTGGCCGAGTACGAGCTGGGCGACAACGGCCGCTTCGACATTGCGCTGGACGTGGTACTCACGATCGACAAACCCAAGGCAGACGCCGGCCGCACGATGCTGCACCTCGTGGTCTGCGACAGCGCGGCAATCCGGCAGATCAAGAGCTCGCAGATCAATGTGTCCGCCTCGGTGCCGCCGTACTGCGCCATGGCGAACCGCACGCTAGACGACTACTGTCTCTCATACCCGCTCGAGGATGAGTCCCCGCACGACGCTGTCTACCGCGCTCAAAAGACGTTCTCCGAGTCTATGCGCGACACGGGCTACCACGGCGTCGGTACGCTCTACTTCCTAATCGACGCCTGCGAGACTGTCGGTGGCGTGAACGGCGTGCTGCGTTCGTGCCTCAGTCGTCTCGACAGCAAGCCCGCGACCACCAACGCCCCGAGAAGCCCTGACTGTTTCTACTGTCCCAAGAACTATCCGTACTCAAACGCCAGCGACTTTGCGGGCTGCGTGATCCCATTGGAAGTCGAGCCACGAATCTTTGTGAACGCCGCGATGAACCTGTGCAACCAGCAGGGCGAGTGTCTGGGCGTTGACAAGAGCTTCTTGCCGGCTGTGTACGCGATCCTGGCGGCTGTGTGGGCGCTCTCGGCCGTCGTGTGGATCCTGCATATCCGATCTTTCCCAGACGCGGTCGTGGATCTGCAGAACCGCATGAAGCTCGTGCCGCTAGTCCAGTGCGCGTACGCGGGTATGACGAGCATCACGCTGTACATGGAAAGCCGTCTCGTGGGCGCGGCGAGCAACTTTTTGCTCAATGCAACGATCCTCTCGCAGCTCTTCGCGCTCTCCGTGTCGGCCGAGGTGGTCGTGCTGATCGCCAAGGGCTGGAAGATCACGCGGCCGACGCTCCACGCGCGCGAACACCAGTGGATCCGCTTCGTGACGCTGCTCTGGGCCACGTCGTACTCCATCCTGAAGAGCAGCATGGTCAAGCACGTGACCGTGTTTCTCATCTGGGGCGTCGCCTGGGCCTCGGTCGTGTTCATGATCTGGTACAACTCGGCCTTCAACATGAACATGCTCAAGTACCAGATTGCCATGGTGCGCCAGATGAACATTGACCACCTGCGCACGCCCGTGTACACCAAGTATATGCTCTTCCGGCGCTTCCGCGGCCTGCTCGGGCTCTACATGTTCCTCTCGTGCATTTTTGGTGTCATGGGGCTCGTCAACGACGTGGCAAGTCAGGCGTGGCAGTGGAGCTCGATCGTCGCCGACGAGACGCTCAGCTATTTCCTCTACGTCGCGCTCGGGTACACGTTCCGGTGTCGGCGCTTCCGCAACCTGCTGCACACGACGGCGCCGAGTCCGGACGTGCAGCCAGTGACCCCAACCAACTCGGCGAGCATCGCGCCGGCGCCACAGAGCCCGTCGCCGACAGCGGGGGAGCAGAAGCTCAAGCGCAAGCCGACACTGGTAGTAGTGCTCAACCCCAACCAGGCGCAGTCGCTCGGCACGACGTACCAGGTCATGCCAGGCGGGCCCGGGGAGCTCAAGGACAAAGGCGACGCCAAGTCCGGAAGCCCGACAGCGCACGGCGACAAAAAGAGGTGCGTCAGTGGCGACTGATTGATTAAATTAATCATTGAGTTTGACTGAGCTCTTCAACTTGACATGGGTACAAAAATACCGAGTAATTGCATAAACGAATGTTACAGAGTATACTATGCAGCTACTCAGTTCCCCAAGTCAGTGACATTGTGTATTTTCGAGTGGAAAGTATGCTATGTCACTGATGTGAGCCCCTAATCAAATTGCCTGTTTTTTGTCAACTTTTTCGCTCTGACTCCTTTTTGCTCCTGATACATTTTTGCATGTCAACCAAGGCGAGCGTTCAGTTCTTATGAAATTATGAAATTGCGCGACTATGGTCCTTTATAAATTATATAAGTGCAAATGTATCGGATGTCGGGACTAATACTAAGATCAAGTTCTTTTTAGGCAGATTTTTATAAAACTAAAAGTAAATTTCCACAACTGGCTTTCTTTCGCTTGCACAGTAAAACAAATATAAATTAGAAAAACAGTAAAAGCGCGCGTTCTCCAGAACCAGCTGGTCAGGCTGCACCACCCAATACATACAGTCCAGTCAGTCACCTCTGCTTGATAATTACACTGTAACCCTCATCCAAAGCTCACAACCGAATCCGCCACGCGACAAGAACTCATAGGAACAGAATGGTCCGCGCTCTCAGCCTCGTGACGCTGCTCACGGTCGCGCTCGTGCAGCTCGCGGTGGCGCAGGACACGCAGATCGACGCCGCGTCGCTCGCCGCGGCCGCCAATGCCGCCGCCGCCACCACTTCCGAGAAGGCGGCCACCGACGTGGCCGAGGCCATCGCGTCCACGAGCGTCAAGGCGACGGGCTCGCTCGCCGCCGCCGTCTCGGACAGCGTCTCCAAGGTGACCACCACGGACGTTGTGAACGTCGTCAAGCAGATCAACACGGTCACCAACTCGGCCGTGGCCGACACCCCCGCGCCGACTCCTGCCAAGGCGGCCGACTCCAGCGCCACGTCGACGTCCAAGACGACGACCTCGGCCGCCGGCGCGGCTTCCTCGAGCTTCGTCACTATCACTATCGCCGCTGCCGTCACGGGTTACACGTTCTCTGTCGCTCTTTAAGCCGTTGTAATATCTGTGAGTTAATGTGCGAAATGTGCGTGCAAATATATTTCGTATTTACATTTTCTTGGTGGTCCTGAAGCCATGAATTACTGGATGGCGCAAAATTGTCGAGCGAGTCGAGATGAGAGCCTACAACGGCCACGCAATTGGCTCCAGCTCACTGCTTCGCAAAGAAGTCGTGCATCGACTTCTGTACTGGGGTTGCCTTCTTCTGCGATGGTGGAGTGGAGATCTGCGTAACAGGCGTCTCTGGCTTTGTCTCGCTCGGCTCCGGTTCCTTGGGTGTCTCTGCGGGCATCTTAAGACTTGGTTTATCCTCTTTCTCAGTCATAACCACGTCTTTCGAGGGCTCGTTCTCAAACTTAGTAGTCTGCTGCTGCTGTGGAGAATGCGAGTCGGGTGGGGAGCTCAGCTTCAGCCGTTTGAGTCCCTGGAGCTGCGTGTCGAGATAGACACGGGCGAGCGCCAGCACACTGGGCCGTACAGCCCGTTTGCCAGCACTGCGCAGCGCATTCAGGCGCCGCGAGAGCAACCCGTCAAGATTCAGTAGGAACTGCGCCACCAATTGCGGCAGACGCTGTTTCTCGCTCTCCTCCTTCACGCCTTCGACTACTTCGAATAGCTCGAGAATACTCTCGTGGAGCTCCTGGTCGCGCTCAAAGAGAACGTACACGAGATCTCGACCTGCGAGCGATGCAGCGAGCCACTGGATGAGAAACTTGAGCTCAGCGTCGCCTCGAAACACGCCGCAGCCCCAGTTCCCCGTCGCAACTGGCCAGTGTGCAGAGTCCTGGTCCGGGTACGCGAATCCGACGAACGCCTTAACCAGGTCGCGCCAGATGTCCACGCGTGTGTACTGGCGACCGACCGCAAAGCTGCCGTAGTCCACCGCATCAATGCCGACAATCACGCATTTCCGTCGTCTCTTGGTCGCCTCGTTTTCATCAGCAATTGTCTCAAACGTGGTTTTGTCCTCAAAGTTGCCCTTATAGAAAAATTTCGAGCCATACCCGCCGTAGAGACAATACCTCTCGGTTCCATGGATCACAAACGACTCGTTCGGCTCGAGTTTCGCAAACACGAGACACGAGATGAAGAGCTCGGGCGAGAGCAGGAAGCGGATCTCTTCCTGCACGCAACCGCTGTTGAATACGCCGCCTCCGGCGTACTTGTTGGCGAAATCGATCTGGAGATGGTCGTCCAGGTCCTCAATCAGCTGATCGGACTCGCACCGCACGTTGCCCATCGTCAGCGCCGATATGTTGCGGAGATTCAGCGTGTCAAGCAGATCCTGAGGCGCCATCTCGAACGGTTTCTTGGTCGCAGCAGAGAGCGACACTGCGACGCGTGTGAACGTGATCACTTCGTTGTCCAGGCGGTCGCGGTCGGACTCGTTGCCACTCATCAGCAGTGGGGCGACGCGGAGGAAATACTGGAGCACACAGCGGATTTTCTGCGCTTTCAGGTCGGCGCCGCCCCCGTGCGGAGCCGAGATGAACAGTGTCCGCATTGAGAAGAATGGGAAATCCACTTCTTCGTCGTCTTCGCCCTCCGTGTTCTGTTCTTCGCTGTCTTGCGCCTTCTGTGTCGTGGCGATAAGGCGGTTCTGCGGTGGGAACACGCAAAAGAAGCACGCAGACACGAGCGCCAGGGCTTCGCGCTTCGTGAACGTCACGCTCCGCTCTCGAAGACGACTTGTAGAATTTTTTTCAGCGTCTGCGAAGAACGGACCGAGCACCTCGGGGCGCTGTGCGAACATTGCGGGAATCTCGAGCACGAGTCGAGCAATCTCTGGTAAAACTTTCTTGAAAAACACGTCACGCTCTTCCGCCGAAAGCATCTAAAAACAACGACATTCAAACCAGTGAATACTTGTGAAATCTGTGCATAGATAGTGTGTGAGTGAATCAAAATATGTACGTCGTTGATCGCGATCTCGAGACTGGATAGCGAGCGACGAGCCTCCGTTCCTGTGATGCTGAAGTCATTCAAGGGCACACACTCATCAGCATGCACTGCAAAAAAAACGACACACATGCAGAGCCGACGTACCATTTGATCACGGCTGTAAGATCCCGAGTGTTGCGCATGGGGAAGTTCAAGTACGCGACAAAGTACGGCCAGAATGGCACGCGGTCGCGCCATTTGTACCCAAACGAGCACGGCAGGTTCATCATCAGCTTCTGCGGCGCACTATTCGCATCGTCATCACCTTCATTTTCATCGCAACTCTGTTGCTCATGCTGCTCGCTGTAGTTCACTGGATACGATAACAAGCTCGTCTTGGTCAACAGCTCGCTCTTGGGACGTGGCGGGGGTGTGAAGAACACGTGCGCGTCAATGGCGAGCCACTCCTGCGTGCGCAGCATCTCGCTGAGCCAGAACTCGGTCACGGCCACGAACGTGGCTTTATCTGCATCACGCTGGCGCATTGAAGGCGTTGGTAGTAGCGTGTCCACCCAGTAGCTTGTGATCACGTACACGACCGGCTTGCTGTTGCTGCTGGCAGTCGGGATGGCTTGCGGCGACGAAAAGATTTGTCCGCTGGCGCCCGTGATCGCCGCCTCCAGCTGCGCGCGCTGGTCTGAGAGCAGGCCGCGAAACGAGAACCACTTGTCGGCGAGCGAGAGCGCGCTCTTCCGGCGCTTGAAGCGCTCCGAGCCGCCATCGCGCGAGGCGGCGCGCATCGTCGCCATCGTGACGTGATGTTGCAGCGGTGAAATGAAGAAGTGAGCCCAAAAAACATCGAAGCAAAAAGTGGCGGGTGGATATATTTTTGTAATATTGATAAAGGAAGTGCAATCTTGGACCTTTTGGTATTTATAAAGTGTATATTTTGTAAAATTGTATTGTAGTGGGATCATTTTTGTAGATTATTTCAATGCAACTGCCATGTTTGACGGGATGGGTACAACTCGTAATGACTTACATGGTCGCCAACACGTAATGACTCATGTGAGCTCTTCGCATGTGATCACGAGATCATGGATGTCCAGACGCTCCACACACTATAGCACTAGCGCAAGTGGCCTCCTTAGCTGCCACAGCAGCAGTACATTACCAGCGCAATTTAACCATCATTCAATCACATTTACGGCACCAACACTTGAAATCAAAACGCCTTGAGCAGCACTGGGCGCACAGCGACGGCCTCCCAGCGGACCGCGAGGAAAAGCAGCTCGAGAAGCCACGACGTGGCGAACTCTTCACGCACGTACTTGAGGATGCCGCCGAACTCGACCGTTGTGTCAACTGCTTCGCCACCGTTGGCAGGCGGCAACGGCTCGAAGCGCATGTAGTAGAACACGTCGGCCCAGAGCTCGTCGTGCAACAGCAGGTTCTTCACGAGCGGCGAGTCGAGCGTCTTCATAATGAGCACGTCGCTGTTGTCGCTCGGGTCGTGGACTCGGAAGACGACCATCACCGTCCGCAGGGTCGGCAGCGCCGGCAGCGACGACTGCGACTTGGTGTACGTGCGGCGGTCGATGATCAGCACCGAGTCCGACACGCGCTGCAGCACGCGCAGGTCGCACGTGAGCGTCGGCGGCAGCAGGCACCCGATCTTGACGCTGTCGGTAACGCAGTCCCACATCGAGGCGAGTAGCTCTGCGGGCCACGCGTTCGCGATCCGCTTCTTGACTGAGAACGTAATAGTCGCGCCCTGTCGCGCTCGAAAGTCGCTCCAGCCAAAGATCGTCGCTGTCGACCGGTAGTGGCCCTCGGCCGCGTGGTTAAGACGCGCGTTGAGGCACTGCTGTAGTGCCTGGGCGATGAAATGCGCCACTTCGTCTGGCCGCAGCGGCGTGAAGCCGATGAGCACCCGCTCGCGCACTTCGTCAGGGCCGTCGCTGTCATCGTTCTCGCCAGTCTCTCTCCGGAAGTCAAGCAGCAGATGCTGCATGGAACTGTTGAAGAGGTCGCGCTCGTGTAGATCTCTCGCGAGTGCGGCGTTCTCGAGCCGCAGCTGCTCGATTTGCTCAGTCAGACGCACAAAGTCATCGCGCTGGATCGATGTTGCTGCAGTTGCAGTGGCACTTGTGTTATGAGAGACACCGCTGGGTTGTAATGACGCCCGCTCAGCTGACGCGATGGTGTCAACACTGCTACTAGCTGCTGCAGTGAATTGAGCGAGAAGCTGCCGCTTGGCTGCTTCGAGCTCATCGACGACCTTTTTCATCTGAGCGACCGATTCCTGTGTCATGAAGAGTATTCCATGACCAGTTAGTTTAGTGTGAGTCAACCACAGAGATACTCACATTGGCCGCGTTAACAAGTGGCACACAGACACATACTCGCTTGAGAGAGCTGCGCTGGCGGTCGCGTTCGTTGCGCCGCTCCTTCTTGAGGCGCGAGGTGGCATCGCTCGTGTCGTTCTCAATGATCTGTCTGGTGGTGGTGCTGGAAATGGTTGTATGGTGCGAAACAGCCGCGGAGTGCTGCTCCATGGCGAAGGCAGGTCAGCAAGAAGAAGAGGAGGAGGCAAAGACACTAGCGAGTCACGCGGGCATCTCTTGTTGACCGTCGTCGCAGGAAGTGCTTTGCCAGCAGCTTACATGCGGCGATTGCGCGTGCTTTCTTGCTGTTTGTGTGGCTCTTCCCAAAAAAAATAATTACCTGGCGTGCTTGTCAATGTCACTAAGTTTCATTTTAGTGACATTGTGACTCATACAAAACACAAGTGATGGAGACGAATCGAGTGGTTTTTGGTGCAGATGCCACACTCTGGACAGAAAAATTCTGACCACAAGCATAAAAACCACGTCAGAGATCAGATAAAAAAAAAATGGCCCACTGTATGAGCTTCTGACGACCCATGTGTGTCGTTAAGAGGCGTCGTTCCCCCTTCAGTTTCGTCGTTAAGAGGCGCCGTTCCCCCTTCGGCTTCGTGCGCATCAGCGGATCTGCTCCTCGGATCTGCTGCGTTCTTCTCTCAGCATGTGGCTTTCTGTTGATCCATTCGTTTCCCTGTCTGCCTGTGACTCGAACGAGCAGCTCCTGAAATGACGACGCCTAGAAAATTGGTTGGCTGGCACCACCAAAAGCTCCATTAAAAAAGCTCCTTACATTACTCCATTCATTCCGATTTGTCTTGTTGTACATGACCCGTACTCGCTATCTGGGTTCCTCTTATCTGGATCTGCTTGCTGCTACATACTGTACTTGGACGAGCTCTACTCGGTCGCCTCCGAGTCAAAGTCCTCCTCCTCCACCTTGATGAGCGGCTCGTTTGGGGACTCCCAATGCTGACGGTCCGTGACGGGTCCGGAGAGCAGCATGGCATCCGTGAGACTACCGAGCGCGGTCATGAACGCCGATAAAAAGTCGACCTGGGACTCGTACCGGTAGATCTTGCCAGTCTCGCTAAAGTAGAACCGGTTGCCGACCTGGTACTCGATCTCAAGCCCCACGAGCCGCTGCACGAGCGCCTCGTTCCAGAGCACGTGCGGGAACATGTTTTCGAGCGTCGCGCGTGAGAGCCGCACGCGCAGCACGGCGTCCGCGGACACGACGGCCGTGGGCTCGAACGGCATGACCTGCAGCCGCTTGAGCTTGAAGCTAAGCGACGTGTGGTAGAGCGAGAAGCACTCCCAGTTCTTCATCAGGTGCTTTGTGCCGCCCGAGCCGCCGCAGAACGCCATGTCGGTGTCCATGAGCGTGCTGATGAACACGTTCTGGCGCGGCGTGGGGCGCAGCACGACCTTGTCCGAGTCAAAGGGCTGGTCCGGGTGCGGCGGTAGGCCGGACTCGAAGATCGTAAAGTACTCGGTCACGACGCGCGTATATGAGCCGCCATTGCCATGCGGTCGATGCAGCGCCATCTCCTGGAGGATCGTGCCGTAGACCTGGAGCCCTTGGACCTCCTGCTTGAGCTCCTGCACCTCGCCCTCGAGGCTGTCGACGTAGTTCTTGCGGCGCGACCGGTAGAGCTTGCCGCGCTCGCTGTTGGACATGCGGCGCGAGCGCTTCTTAGACTGCGGCGGCTTGCCATTGGCGAGCGACAGCGATGACGAGGACGAGGAAGACGCCAGCACAACAGTCGAGAGCACCGAGATCGGCGTGTGCTGGTGTTGGAGCTCTTCATTCTCCTGCACGACACTGAGCTCCGGACGTCTGCGGATCGGCGCGAGCGGCGGCGTGGCCACCGCTCGCAGACTGGTGGCCGCAAGCACGAGCGGGTTGTCGAGCAGGAAGGTTGGTGGCGGCTTGAATTCCGCGCCATACTCGCGCGGCTCGTGGTCGCGGTGGCGGTCCAGGATACGGTCCTGGTCGGCGCGGAAGAGCGGCCACGAGTGGTGCGACATGCGCCGCCGTTGCGTCTGCACCTCAAGGTTATACGCGTCGGGGGCCGCGGCCGCAGGCTCGCAGAGCAGCGCGATGTCCATGCGCCGGTCGCGCGTGATCGTCGCGTGCATGTGGTCCTCTCGCTTGCGTTGTCTTGTTTGTTTGCTTGCGCGTGTTTGTTTGTGTGGAGCTGGGTGGCTTGTGTGTCGGTTTGCGTTGTGGTGAGTGGCTGACGTTCGGGCGAATTCCGATGAGGAACGCGGAAGCGTTAGGTAGGTAGGTACCGTCCTAACGCTCGCTTGTTTGCTTGTTTGCTTGTGCGCTTGTGTACGTCACACTCCTTTTCTGTGCTGCGTGATTGCAAACTGAAAGGAAAAGTGTGATTGTGGACGCAAAAGCAAGCAAGCGAAGTGCGAACAAGTGGACTCGCTCAGCTCAACAACCGCACACATACACAACACACAAGGGAGAGACAAGCAAGCGGCGTCAGCTGGGAATGAATGACCTGATGGTGGGTGGGCAGGGACGACATGCATACTCACGTCTCCAACATAAACACAAGCATAATTGGACTTGTTGATGGACAAAAGTTGTGGTTGTCATCACAGGATCCACAAAGAGCCAAAAACCACAGCACATCTCCCGCGAGCGCACACAGTGACGATGCTTACAGTCTCGCGGCGGGCGGTGGAAACACGGCGTTAGTGTACTCGACGACGATCGCACAGCTCAAGCCGTAACTCTCGGGCTCGCAGCCGCGTGATCGTCCTCAACAAGACGTTCGACTTTCGCGGCTCCGAGGGCTCCAAGACCGAGACAGACTGCCGTCCGCTATCCAACCGCCAGTGCCTCGCCAAGAAGAACAACTTCAAGGGCCAGGATGTGATCCTCCAGAGCGGCGGCATGGCCAACACGGGCGGCTGCATTGGCAGCACGCCTATCATGTGTGTCTGCAGTCTCCATATGGGCGATCCAGTTGCTGAGATCAGTGTGTGCGGATGTGTGTATGTGTGTCTTGCTTGTGCTGCTGATCGCCGTCATGTGTTCTGGCAGATGGCGTGTTGCAGTTGTTGCTCGAATTGCTTTAACTCGTCAGTGAGCAACAAGATTTATTCGCTTGCATGGATGGACATGGGCGAGGGCGAATTTGACTCTGATGCTCAAGCGAGAGTGTGACGTCACCAGCCTCGCGTGCCTTGCATGCTCCAGCATGTTCGGAATGCCTGTACACTCACCACTTGAAATTGCGCCCAGCACGAGCAACAACTTGTGAGACTTGTTGATATGTGGTCCTGTGCGCAAGTCTTCGCGCAAGCAAGTTTGTTTAAGGTTGTTGTTTTGCGCAACATGAGCAACACGAGAGCTCGTCAGAAGCAGCACGCGTCATGCCTGCGTACCTACTGTACAGTCTGCTGCTGCGACTGCTAAAACGCAAAAAACAAACAAGTAAGGTGTCAACAAGGCTCATAATTCGCGATCTTGATGTTCAAAAACTCACAAGTTGTACATTTCCTTACTTCTACACACCACCACCATCAACGCTTCACAAGTAGCTTTGCTGCGTGGGTGGGTCTGTATACACTGTTGTCACTGAGTGGCTGGATCCGCTGTCCACTCTCATCAATTGCTGGTACGGCGCAGCTAGCACACTTGCGTCCACTTGCGCGTCCACTTGCACGTCCACTTGTTCGTCCTCGTCGCCGTCCTCTGCGCCAATCATGTGCTGCTGCTTGATGAGCGCGTGACCCACGAGCTCGACGGCGTCCTGGATGCTGCCGAGCGCAGTGGTGAACGCGTTGATGAAGTCCACCTCGGTCTCGTAGCGGTGGATCTTGCCGTCCGCGCCAAAGTAGAACGTGTTGCCGACCGGGTAGTCGATCTCGTGACCCACGAGCCGCTGGATGAGCGCTTCATTCCAGAGCACGTGCGGGAAGACCTTCTGGATCGTGAGCCGCGAGAAGCGCACGCGCAGCACGGCCCTGGCCGAGATCACGGGCCCGTCCGCAACCACGACGTCCAGCGTGTGCAGCATGAACTGGAGATTGGTGTGGAACATGGAATAGCGCTCCCACTGCTCTAGCAGTAGCTGCACGCCGCGCGTGCCGCCGAAGAGGATGTCGGGCGCGACCATGGAGTTGAGGAAGCCCGCTTGGCGCGACGACCGCACGAGCGCGTCCCTCGACACGCGGCTCGCGTCCAACGACGTGACCACGGGCACGCCGAACTCGAAGAGCGAGAAGTACTCACACACGATGCGCGCGTGCGCCGACGTGGCGTCCAGCGTGTGCGTGGACGAGTGCAGCAGCGACTCGCGCTGCGTGCGCCGGTACAGCTGCAGGTCCTCGACCTCCTGCCGTAGGTCCTCGACGTAGTCGCCCAAGCCGTCCGTGTACTTCTTGCGCCTCGTCCGGTACAGCTTCCCGCGGGCGCTGTTGGACATGCGCGATGACCGCTTCTTGTTGCTGGATGAGGAGGCTGTCGGTGGGCGCTGGGGGCCCATCGAGGACACGTAGCGTTGTGCGTAATCGGGCACTGGGGGTGGCAACAACGGTTCGTGATTGAAGCCATAGCTGCTGGTGTTGAACGGAGCTGGTTGCTGGAAAACTTGCATGGCCAGTGGCAATCCGTAGCGCTGGTACTCGTCTACTGGGGCGCAGGAGGACGCCTGCCAGGCCTGTGGCTCAGAAGACTTACTGAGCTCGTCCTCAGCGGGCGGTGCACACAGCGCAATGATTTGCACGCGCGCATGGGCATCGCCACTGGGACTGGAGCTGTTGCTGCGGCGCATCGAGTCGTGGTTGGTGGCAAGTGGCTCGAGGGCTTGCGCGCAAGTGGGTGGTCTTGTGTTGTTGCGCTTGTTGTTTGCTTGTTCGCTCGCTTGTTTGCTTTAGGCGCGTTGTTTGCTCTTGGGCTCGTCCGATTGCGCACGTCTCTGTTCCTGGAAGGTCCCGTCATCTTCTCGCACATCCCACGCAGAAAATATTTCCGTCCATTCCTCCCAAAAATAATTCCACCTCATTTTAAATCATGTTGCTTGTGATAATATCTAACATTGGACTCATGGGAAGTGTACGTGTAAAATAATACACCCTTAAAACGGATAAATCAAATTAGATGAGGTCGCGAAATATATTTCGCGAAATGCAATTTTGTACCAAGTACATGAAAAATGTAAAACAAAGTAAAAATCGTCACTTTGATACGTTTTTGTTCACGACGAGAGAAAAAAAATTATAGAGAACTCCTGCTTGGAGAAGAGAGTATTCGCTTCACGACATGCTCGTAAAAAAATCCTTATAAAGCGCCACTAGGTGATGCCAAAATGTTGTGTCTGTCCCCCAAAATATTAATAATAATACAGAGGTGAGCCTGTCCACAAGACAGAGAATTGGGAGTGTGTTGGAGCACGTCATCTCAGCCTGCGCATCATCTTCACAAAATGTTTGTCGAAAAATACTCCTAAACATGATACACTACCACGCATGATTATAGAGAACCACTAAATCGTTAATATTAGAACTAAACTCACTTGTATAATGCAATGCGACGGTTTTTCGCCAGCAAGTTCTTTGGGCTTCCTTGAAAAACGAACAGTCCACTTTAGTAGCAACATCAGGACACAACTATTATTCAGGATAGTACATCTGATCGCTTTTAAAAAGGAGATCAAGTCATGCAATGCAGAATCAAGGCACATTGGTACCAAGATATTAAAACAATACATCAAATGCAGTCTCGTAGGATATTTTCATTCAATTTCCTAAACAAACAACCCGGTTTCCTAATCCGATCAGGACCAGACCGACGGAGCCAAGACAAATATTCTGCCCAGTATACCAGCCCATGGTTGTCTAATCCAGTCTATTTACTTTTCGCAACACGCACACGCTCGCGAGCCAACAAGCAAGCAAGCAAGCGACATGCCCGGCAGCGTCCCAGCCATCACCAGCGCCGACAGCTCCGACCTGGAGCTCCAGACGGACTCGAGCAGCTCCGGCGATTCACCGCGCATGGGCGCAAGCGCTGCGCGCCCGCCGCTGGCGCTCGCGCTCGCGGCGCCGCAAGCGCTCCGCAAGAGCTTCCACGAGGCCCTCGAGGACAAGGACGAGGTGCCGACGACGACGCACGTGAGCATCAAGCCCAACCTCAAGCTCATGTCCAACAGCGAGCGCGGCAAGTACTACCGACGCAAGCGCAAGAACTACGCGGCCGAGCTGAGTTTGAGCGTGAACAAGCTGCGGCGCCAGGTACAGATGCTCGTGGCCGCGCAGCAGCTGCGCCAGGAGCTCGTGCTCGGCCACCGCCAGACGCCGCTGGGCGCGCTCGCCAAGCTCGTGCACGAGTACTGCGCGCAGTTCGAGTTCGGCACGCCCGTTATGATGGCGCCTGCTATCGGTAGCGCGTGTCATTACCCAGGGGCGACAACGACCATGCAGCTGGCGCGCGTATCCGCGGCCTCGAGCGAGCAAGCGCGCTTCCTGCACGCCGCCATGGAAGAGCGCGTGGGCTTCGGTGAGTTCAGCGGCATCCCACTGTTGCTGGACCAGTGGGAGCGCTACTCTAAGTACCACGCGGCGCTGCGCTTCGAGCTCAAGTCGCTCGACGTCGTGAATCCGTCAAGTGCTCTTATAGCCGATGGTGGCGAAACAGAGGATCTGGACGAGCCGGTGGCGCCCGTGATCGTCGTGCGTGCGGATCTGCACGTGCGCTACTCGCTCGAGACGATTGAACAGGTCTTCCCGCACCTGCTGAGCGACCTGCCGCTCGTGCAGGAGCTGATCGGCCTCGAGGTCTCGTACCCGTGCGTGAACCGGTTCTACTTTAGCGCGAGCGGCAAGATCGAGCGATACGACCCCGAGGTGGACTTCATGGGCGCGCTCGCGGTCAAGATCCGCAGCCTGAAGGGCGTCGCCCACGTGCTCAGCCGCGCGCTCATCGCCAAGGACCACATGATCGGCGCCTTGGACGACCTGCAGGGCCACAGCGAGCCGCAGATTGTCGAGATCCAGTACGACGAAGACACCGCAACGAGGGATACAAAGACCGCGAGAGACCGAAAGGTGAGCGCCGAGATCAACGGATGCAGCGAGGCGCGCACAACGTCGCCGGTGCAGACGAAGTCCAAGTCCCGCTTTGACCTGAACTTCATCCTCTCGTAGGATGACCTGTAAGTATATTTGAAGATGGTGGGCCAAGAGGTCACGTGCATAGCAATGTTGGTGTGTAGGTATTTGCATGAATGGAGACATATATTTTCATCGTTTTCTAATTCTCCTGCTACTCTCCTCTGCATCTTCCAGGCTCAGCCAGTGTTCTCCTTCGAACATCCACTCCACGATTTGGCCCCTCAAGTCCCGATCTCCAGGTCAATTGGAGCTCTGGTGGGAAAGCGGGAATGTTCCGAGCCGCACCGAGAACTCGGCTTTAGACGGATGATTAAGCGTCTTGCAAGACTGAAGGAGCTCTTCACTGGATGCAGCCTGTGGTACGTCAGTCGAACACTGTGATTCTTGTTGCTCAACAGTGTCAGAGAGCAACATTGTCTTTGTTTCACCCAATTTATGTATCGCTAACGAAGTTCACGGAGTCTTCTCCACCATGTCTTTAAGCAGCGGCGCGACGACACACTTGGTGAAAAGCGTATCTAGTGCCTCGTCAACCTCCTCTTCCTCGCTCGCAATCATCAGCCGGAGCTCTGTCTGCACCCGCATGAAGAACTTGGTTGCACTTTCGAGCGTGCGCTCATCCCAGCGACGCTTGACAAAGAGCTGCTCGTCGTCGACTGTGAGCTCTTCATACAAGACACACTCGCTTAGGGTCTCGTCCAGGTACTGCGCAAAGCCTGCGCTGAGCGTGGGGCAGAGCCACTGGTGGGCTACCTGGAGGGTTTTTTTCGGAGGACGCTGGGGTGGATTTCAGCGGATCGTGCAAGCCAACGTGGAGCTCTTGGTAGCTATTCGAATCCTGCATTAGCCGGATGAAGGCTTCTTCGGGGCTTTTGAGGGGTGTTGAACCAGTTGACGCTGGCTGAAGACTGCTGCTGCTGCTGGCTTGGAACGAGATGGCGTCGTGCAGCTCTCTGTATAACCCCAGAAGGTGTAGTAAGCCCTGCAGAGGATATGAACTGAGTAGCTCCGTCTGAAAGGCGTCAGCTACGAGTGGCCCAAGCGCCGCTGAGAGCGCGAAGAGCAGCACGGTCACAGCTCCAGACGTCTTCATTCTTATAAGAGTGGCTGGAGTTTGAGGACGAGCGCACGATGCTGAAAAGAATGGCGAGCTGAGATCGTTGAGCTATTACGCGCCATTGACTCGCCGGTGTTTGAAACGCACTGCTGTTGTCCGTTTCATCACCAAACAATCCATTTTGTTCGACCAGCACCAGCCAGCCAAAGTCTCAGCTGCAGTCCAAGTGGGAGACAATTTCTGAAATCTCCGGGATGAAGGCGCTGGCACTGCTGCTGGCGGCAATCGTGCCGTTGCCGAGCGTGTTGGGCTTGTGTGTCGAGAGCTCGTCGCCAGACAGAAGTGTGTGCAACCCCGCGAGTCATGTAAATATCCAACGAAGCGCGAATTGCTCCCGACTGCGCTCGACATGCACGCGCTCCAACTCGCCCGCCAGTTGATCGAAAAGGCTGACAGAGTCTCAGATTCCGAGGTGCTTGTGAGATCTTTGAAGTTCGAGCAGCTCCTGCTCATTCTCAAAAGCTACGAGCAACGATCACCCCAGCTTCGCTTTTCAAGCATCTGGGATACGCTCTACAGCTGCGTGCGAAATGCAACGGACGAAGTACTGCGCTTCTCCAGGGCCGACGAGGTTCGCTCGACGCTCGATCGCTGTGCGTGCGACCTAATGAGGCGCCAGCTGAGCCGTGCGGTCGTGCTCTTCTTCGAATGCGAGCTCGACAGCGTCGGTTCGGACCACTTTCCCGGCGTGTACCGAGACAAAGTGGCGCGCATCAACTTTCTCGTGCGCAAGCGCATGGTGTTCAGTGGGGTTGACGTTCGCGACCAGTACGACGAGCTCTTTGACAAGTGCGTGTATCAGCCGCTGATGCGAGTCGTCAAACCACTAGCGATTGACTACCCTGAGGTGGCCAGGCCCAAGAAGGTCGAGACTCGGGAAAAAGTGTCCCCACCAGTACTTGGACCCACAACTTCAGCCAACCGTGATGCAAATGAGATCGCTCAAGCTGCAGATGAAGTACCTGAGACTTCTGGAGCTATATTGGGAGAGATCGGAGAGCTCAACAGCAAAGCCAATGGGGAGACGAGTTCGTCGGGGAGTGCTACGATGACCGCGAGCCAAGAAAGCGACGACCCTGGAGCCTCAGTTGGATCTGAGAGCAGCAATCCGAGAGAGAACATCACAAGCAGGACAGAGCAAGTGGATGCCCCCAATGCATCTGGAGATAACACAGTGCTGAAAAACAAGACAAGCAACGAGTCGGAGCAAACCGAGTTCCTGAGTGGAGTCAGCGAGAATGCAACGCAAGGTCTCGAAAGCAGTTTTCCTGTCGGGCAGGACGTCACGGCGTCTTTGGATGGAGCGGCAGCTACTGCCACAAGCCAAGAGAGCGACCTAGCAGACCCCAAGGACAATGAAATAGAGCTATCCACTGCTGTTAACGAGTCCGCGGGCTCAGTATCAGAAGCTCGAGGAGGGAGTACGAAGAGCGAAGTGCCACAGACTCAGACGCCCACTGTTGCGACTGTGGCTACCGCTAGCGAGCCAGTCACGAGCGCGGATTCTCCACCTGCGAATGACTCAGGAAGCTCGCTCTTCTGGGTACTGCTAAGCTTCGTGGCTCTGTTCGTTCCGAGAATTCTGTTGGTGCTCGTGAACAATCGCATGCGGCGGCGCGATGTCTACCAGTGGCTCCCGCTCGTCGACCTGGATGAGCACGAGCCTGTGGGGTTTCTGCAAGTCTTGCCCGAGCTGAGCTCATCAAACGAGCAGTCCATCGTCCCTCCAACCACCAGATCTCCCACCCCATCTACTGGGGTGGCACGTTCGTATCCCCACCTTCGTCACACCGGGAACCCCGGTCAAAGCATGACCAAGAGCCCTCCCCTCCTATAAAGCCTGGCACGGATGGCGAAAATTAACTTGATTTCAGTATACTATATGGATAAAGTGCATTTTTCTAGTGCAATCGTGGTCTCAAGCTATTTGGGACAGGTTACAATCAGAGCAACAAATTCCATTCTCATAGTTACAGACTCACAACACTGCACACAAACAAACAAGCAAACATGGAGGTCCTGGAAGCGCGCGAGCTGCAGCTCCGCAAGCAGCTCTTTGGCGCGAAGAACGCGGCCGCCAGCAGCAGCAGCGTCACCAGCAGAGTCAGCGACCTCAACACGCGCATTGGTCACCTCTACGGCGCCGTCACGGGCTTCTCGCGGCTTAACGACATGTGTACGTCTTGCATTCCTTACTTCGGCTCCATGTCGTTACGCTAGCCATGGCTTACGAATGCTAAATGATGACCTCAGACACCGGCGTCCGCAAGGAGCTTGAGATGCAGCCGTCCACTACGCTGAGCTCAGCCTCCACGCCGAGACCCGGCGAGGAGATCAAGCGCGCGGTGATCCTGAGCTCCGAGGACCGCATCGACGAGGTCGTGACGGAGTTCCGCAAGCTCCAGGAGATGCAGGGCGTGCTCGCGCAGCTCGAGCAGCTGCGCAGCCGCAACCCCGTGGATGAGCAGCAGCTCGTGTCGCTCGAGCGCAGCTCGGAGGCCCAGACGCAACACGCGCTGGCGCTGCATGCGCGCGTCGAGCGCGTGCTCACGATCTACCACGAGATGATATCCTTTTCCTGTCGCCATTTTGTATGATATTTGAGTATCGTGGTGGATATTTTGCGTATGGGATTCCTTAACCGTGTCCATCCTGCCGTGTTCGTGGCTATTTATCTGGTGCGTGCACATCCAGATCCTGTCGGAGAAGTGCGTTGAGCACACCATGGTGTTGGACCAAATCGCGTAATTCTCCAACCCATGTCCAAGAAAAAAAGTGGATTTTTTTGAAAGACTGATTTTCTTTTTTGAAACAAAAGTTACCCATACACAAATTACCAAAACACGGTAGCCTGCCATTTCATCAGTTGGGTATTGCATACAAATTGCAGGATGTTATGTGGATTAAGGTCATCTAGCATTTTCATTTGACACCTTCTTTTGGCTCACAAACACAAATTAATACCCCTTTTTAGTACCCACGGACGAAAAATCAGGCGAAACCACCAGCGCCGCGCTCAGCCGCAGCCATTCCACAAGAGCCCCACAAGTGCGCACCACCAGCTCCAGAAACACACGCCCTGTCTGCATGACGACCCCAGCAGCGCACTACGACGCACGAGCGCACCGCCGCCAGGTGAAGACGCGCGTCCGGCAGCTGCTTGGCGGTGCGTTCGTGGTCGCAGCGTGCTGCGCTGGCATGCTGGTGCTCTCGGCGCGCGTCTTCTCGCCATCCACCCGCAGCACCAGCAGCGCGCGTCGCCTTGCTGAGACCACGAACGCCACCACTGCCGCGACGACGGAGACCGAGGACGAGTGCAAGGGCCTCGCGCACTGGGAGCTCAACGGCGGCATCGTCGTGTACATCTTTGCGCTGCTGTACCTCTTCGTGGCGCTCGCGATCATCTGCGACGACTACTTTGTCACGTCGCTTGAGAAGATCACGGAGAAGCTCGGGCTGTCGCCCGACGTGGCCGGCGCGACATTCATGGCAGCCGGCTCGTCCGCGCCCGAGCTCTTCGTCTCGCTCGCGGACAACGTGTTCGCCAAACCCGCCGAGAGCCTGGGCATCGGCACAATCGTCGGCTCGGCGATCTTCAACATCCTCATCATCATCGCGCTCTCGGCGCTACTCGCCGGCCAGAGGCTCGTGCTCGACTGGCGCCCGCTACTGCGCGACTCGCTTTGGTACTGCTGGTCTATCGCCGCGCTCACGTTCTCCGTCTGGGACGGGGGCGTCGACGTGTACGAATCCGTGATGCTCTTCGGCTCGTATGCGTGCTACATCGCGTATATGAGCCAGAACGAGCGCGTGATCAACCGTTGCTGCAAGCGCCCGGACGACATTGAGTTCAGTGAAGACGTGGCTGCCGCCAAGGATGAGCTCTCAGCCGAGGACGCAGCTGCCGTTCAGGCGGCAACCGCTGCCGTGGGTGGCGCGGTCCAACCATCAAAGTCCCAGGGATCCTCCGGGTCATCGCGACCGTGGACGATCGACGTGGAGCGCGTACAGAAGAGCGATGGAGCAGCGCCGCTCGAGCGCAAGACCAGCGAATCGTCGGCCGAGCTGCGTCGTGGCCACTCCAGCGCGCAGGACGGCGACAAGCGCGCGCTCTATGCGGGCTCGTCGTCCAGAGCCAATCCGATCTACCAGTCCAAGTACCGCATGTTCCAGTACCACCCCACCATGAGTCGCCAAAGCACGCAGCAGTCACTGGAAGCCGGTGCCGGTGGCCACGACGTGATCGAGCGTCTCTCGAGCATGGACATGAAGATCGACGCGGCTATCGCGAGCGACATTGTCGTGGCGCCCCTGGACGCCCCCGAGCAGCTCGGCGGGTACTTTGAGGAGCTCTGGGACGTGCCCAAGTCGCTCCCGGGCAAGGCCTGGTTCGTGTTTACGCGGCCGATTGTGGTCATCGCGCGGCTAACGATCCCGGACTGCCGCTATCCACAGTTCTCGGGCACGTGCGGCTTCACGTCGACGTTCATCGTCGCGATCGTCTGGATCGCGTTCCTGTCGCACTATACGGTGGTCTGGGCCACCAAGTTCGGCTGCATCGCTGGAATCCCGTCGTCGCTCATGGGGCTCACGATCATTGCGGCCGGGACGTCAATTCCGGATGCGCTCAGCTCTATCCTCGTCGCGCGGGCGGGACACGGAGACATGGCGGTCTCGAACGCGCTCGGCAGCAACGTGTTCGATATTCTGCTGGGTCTGGGCCTGCCGTTCTTCCTATCGAACCTC
Source organism: Globisporangium paddicum (assembly GCA_023334015.1). Taxonomy (NCBI): domain Eukaryota; phylum Oomycota; class Peronosporomycetes; order Pythiales; family Pythiaceae; genus Globisporangium; species Globisporangium paddicum. Next base: position 22,163 of record JAASFV010000010.1, read on the forward strand.
GTGTACGGCGAGGTGGTGCCCGTGGCTGGAGACGACCTCGAGCTCTCGATCTTCATCCTCTTCGGCGTGCTGATCATGCTCGTGACGCTGCTCATCATGTCTAAGTGGACATTGCGCCCGCGCGTTGGCGCCTTTCTACTCTTCCTCTACGTCGTCTACGTCGTTGTCTCGTATCTGCGCGGCCTGGGCTACATCTAGACACAAGCGCAGCAGTTTCGCGATCGGAGCTGATACACACATACTGTAGTGAGGCTGATGCCGACGCTGGTTGCGAGCTCGGGCATCACGCAATAGCAGACGGGCACTAGTAGGCAGTTCAAGAATGACATGGAAGTTCTCAGAGAGCTCATTGATGATGGAGCCAGCCTGGGTTGCGCGATCGTGTTTCAGCGGTTGGTCACTGGAATTATGCACAACCAGAATATAACTTCGCTCGATTGATCTTCTTATGCATCGTTTTGTGTATGCATGCAAAATTATGATCATCGAAGCGGACACTGCTGATGCAGTCTGAACTATTAATATTACATTTAACTCCCTACAAGCATCATTCTCTAATAGCATGAAAGAATGAGTGTGAACCCACATGATTTGGGTGATCGTCTGTCTGTGATGACCGTCCCAAGAGCGCACGAGCGCAAGAGTAAGCAGTGGGACGAGCCTGCTCCTGCCACCGTCTCATTCTCTCATGTCGTTCACGCTTCGAAGGTTGACCTGCTCTTCCGACTCTTCGCTGTGTGTAGCTCCTTGTAAAGTAGGTACCGTACCACAGTGTACTGTACGAGAACAAGACGCGCACAATTAACTTCGCCACGTGTCGAGAAGGAAAGCCTACGTCCCCGCTCATTTTACGACTCGACAGCTCTACGAATCTATACAATCATGGCGAGCCACGCAGCAGCAACGGACGCCGTGCTTGACGCCGAGCGCCGCCGCAAGCAGCGCGAGCTCAAGCGCCGCTTCCGCCAGCGCAAGCGCGTACGTGCTCCATGATTCATATTCAATGCCCTACTGTCGCTCACTATGTGCTTTTGTGTCTATAGAACGACATGGAGGAACTGCAAGAGCAGCTCCGCACGCTCGAGGCCTTGTACAACGAGCTGTACGCGGCCAAGATGACCCGTCAACCCGCCGCGCTGCCATACAGCGCCTACGATTCTGGCTCGCCGACCTCGGTGGCGTCCGTCACGGCCATGCTGCAGCAGCGCTACGACGACTCGACGCGCGAGGGCGAGTTGCTGCGCCGGCAAATCGCCGACATGCGCCTTAAGATGGACGCGTTCGACCGCTTCGTGTCCAACATCGACGGGTACATCATCGGCCTTAACAGCCCCGCGCCGCGGCTGCTCGAGTCCAATCGGCCCAGCATGTCGCCTGACCAAGAGCCTCAGCGCCCGCGGGTGATCATGACTGAGGCCGAGGCCCTACAGATCGTGCAGCTCTGCTACAAGGACATCTACGAGCGCAAGTGGCCCGAGAAGAAGACACTGAGCACGGGCTCGTCGATCCTCGGCTGGCGCGACAAGCGCTCGATTGACGGCGACTCGATGCACTTTGCGCTCTCCAAGCGGTTCCCGTTCGCCTCGGCCGAGAGCTTCATGGAAAAGTCATGGGCGATCATCACGACCGAGAAGTACGTGCGCGCGGTGCAGAAGACCACAATTGGCATAAAGCTGCTCCAGCGGATCAACGAGGACACGCTCTTGATTCAGCGCCGGGTGTACCACCCGGCGCTGAGCTCCGTATCATGCCTCAACATGCTCGCGTTCCGAGTGCGCACGCCCAGCGGCTACATCGTGGCCTATAAGAGCGTCAAGCTGCCGGATTACGAAAACCACGACGTGTTCGAGTACGACGCCGAGCAGAAGCGCCTGTTCCGGGACGACCCCAAGCTCACGCACGTCTGGATCGAGTCCTTCCACTGGTGGGTCTTTGACGAGACTGACACCCTCGAGAGCTCGGAGAATCTGCCGCTCGTGCGCTTCTCAGACGACGAGATTGACCGGTTCCTGGGCGCCTCGGGCAATGTCGGCGACACAGCGCTGCTGAATCTGTTGGGCACCTCGCCGGCGCCAGCTCCCGAGCCAGGGGTGACCGCCATGTTCGGCGGCGTGACGAAGAACCCGGCGCCGCACTACGTCGGGTACTTCATCGTCGAGATCGTATCATGCATCCTCCGTTGGGAGACCATCAGCACGACCTCGCGCGTCACGTTCCTCTCGCAGCCTTCAGACGATGACAGCCAACCATTTTAAGAAACTGACTATTTAAGTTATAATGCTAAGTTTTGCATATCACTACGTACTGTTAGCACATCATGCTGGACATTTGTGGCCAGCTCGTGAGCTGCTCGCCAGGCGTGTATGTGATCGGGAACTGCTGCTCGTAGTGCATCACTGGTGGCGAGGCGTCCAGCTCGATCTCCGCCTGAGCCTCAGCCAGCAGGCTGCTAAAGCCCAGAGTATCAAGTGGCTCCGGCTCGGGACTGTCCTCGCTGCGCAGGATGAAGTTGGGGCCGATCACCTCGTGCTCCCAGCGCAGCGAGAGCAGTAAGACCTCGATGGACCAGTACCTGCTGCTAGCGCCGCTGGCCGGCACGGCGCCCACGAACCCGCCATTCGTGTGCTCGCCTGCGGCGCCAGCCTCCCGCCAGATGCACCAGCTGAACTTGTCGAGCCAGATCTTGCGGTCCGAGACGCCCACGGCTGCAAGCGCCTCGGCCTCGTCGCGCTCCTGCAATCGACTCGGGTCCAGGCCGTAGAAAAGCATGACGTAGCCGTTCTCGATCTCAAAGAGCGTGATGAGCATGAGCGAGCGCACGAGTACGATGGTGTCAGTCTCTTGGCCCGAAACTGGGTCGCGCTCCTTGGCCTCGTACTCCTGGTAGAGCACCACGTTGTTGTCGTCCACTTTCTGTGCGATCTCGCAGTGCATGTTCATATTCTTGGAGTAGAACGACTCGAGCTTGACTGGGGACGTGAGCACGGACCACGTGCGGGCCGCGATCTTGTGGGTCGTGTGGTTCGGGAACATCTTTTGGAGTGAGAACTTGAGCAGCCCGTCCTCGACGCGCCGCCGGTCCGCCCAGCCGCATACGGCCCCGCCCGTGCTCGCGTAGTTCTCGCTCTCGGTGAACGCCAGGATCTTGGTGTACACGTCGCGGCTGATGCCGTAGCACTCGTCGACGCTCAGCGGCCGCTTCATGCTGGCCGGGCAGCGTGCGCGCAGGTCGGCGAGTACACTGGCGCGCCGCGCCTCGCTCTGGGTTCCAAAGATATCGGCCAGCGCGAGCTGCGAGTGCGGTTCCGAGTCCACGAGCAGCTGTGTGCGGCACTGGAACTTGGTGTGCAGCGCCTGAAGCTCCAGCAGCAGCTGGTGCTCGCCCTGGAGCTCGTCGTGGGCGGCCGCGAGTCGCTGCAGCTGTCGGCGGTAATCCTCCTTGGTCATGAGCTGGCCATCGCTGCCGTCTTCTTGGCCAAACGCTGCAGGCGCTGCCGTCGGCTTCAGCACCGTCATCTGGCTCTTGTAGATGCTCTCGAGCTCCGCGACCTCGTCACGCAGCGTGTCGAGGTTGTTGAGCTTGCGGTAGTAGGACTTTTGGGCGTTCACGCGGTTCTGCTCGCGCCGGCGCTCGATGTCCTTGTAGGGCGTCTTCTTTTTCTTGAATGGGCTGTCTGCGTCTGTAGACACCGCCTCAGCAGCGTGGCCGTGGTCGGGAGTGGCGCGTGGCATGATGAATGAATTCTCAGCGGAAGGCGTGGCACTTGATTGCTCTGGACGGCGCAGAATACAAAGTAATTGGGGACAGCAGGAGATCACCGATCCGCCACGGGTGACTGACTCAGCGCCACGGGGCTCGCACGTCCTGTAATACAGCAACAGGCAGGCAGCGTCTCGCCACGCGAGTACTTGATGGAGAGCAGATCGCCGCAATCAGTCAGTCGGGCGAATGCTGACTGTCGATCTGTGAGCAATCGAAGTTTACAAAGGGCTCATTTACTGTCTTGCATTATACCCTCTCTAAGTCAATACTACTAATGTATCTATGTGTATGAAAATACCTGGCATAAATAATAAACGCTGCATGGCCTGGCTTTTTACGCAATTTTGAGGTGAAAAGAGAAAAGACCCAGATTTGCCAAGCATCAGCTTTGGAATCGTGCTCGCTTCAAGGCTCAAGGCCTCAACAGCAGCAGCCTTTTCCAGCCCAGCTGGTCGACACTCGACAGGCACTGTGCTGGTGCTGGTGCTTGATTCACGCCTTGAAGGAGCACGAGCGCCATGCAACAATACAAATGACGCGCCCACAATCGCCAATATAAAACACTAGGGTTGTCACATCACTGGAATGGGTGGTGGAGGTTGCTTGTCAAAATTGTTACAATCGCACGAGTGGCGATCTCGCACCGTCGGCGTCATATCTTCAGCTCTCGCACCACGGTTTCGCATTCACATAACTCGGTCCGCCCCTCGGAGGCCAGCCAACCAGTCGTGTTGCTAGCCTGTCCACTTGCACTCAACTGATGCGTCCTCCCAAGGTGACGATGGGGTCGGCGATGCTGCTGGCGACGCGCTGTCGTCGCTCTCGCTCTCGTAGAACGTCAAACGCGAGTGCGAGACGGCCTGATCCCAGCGCAAGATCATCGATACGACCTCGATGAGGAAGTAGCTCACGTAGTGCAGGTCCTTATTGTCCATGCGACCGCCGAAAGTCACGTTCACGACCGGTCTGCCAGTGGTGCTTGGTGGTGCAATTGGCACCGGATCAAGCAGCGAAGCTACTAATTCCTCCAGATCCTCGTCGTCCACGGGCTCGACACGGGTCGGGGCCACCGGTGGCGCATCTTCAAAAATAAACCACTGCAGCGTATCGACCCAGGACACCTTGGGCTTCTTGCCACCGCCACCACTGTTGTTGTTGTTGTTGTTGTTGTTGTTGTTGTTGTTGTTGCCACCATCGCCCGACCATGTGTCCTTGCGGTCGTTCATGTACTCGTCAATGTCCACAAACATCGCCTGGTTGCTGTCATCGCTCTCGTCCTGGTCGTTTGCCTGCTCCGGGTGGTCAATCGTGATATAGGCAACCACGTAGCCGCGCTCGATGCGCAGGCGGAACATGAGCATGTTGACGCACGTCACGGTCTGCAGCTGCGGGTGATGCACGCAACGCTGCGTGACTAGGATGTCGTCGTTGACCACCTGCAGCACTTTGACGCCGATGGTCGAGCGCTGAATCGTGTGCATGTGCTCGACGGTCGTGACGATCGCCCACGTCATGCGCATCATGTGCTCCGTGCTCACGCCCTCGAAGGGCTTGGTGAGCGCGAACTGAAGCGTTGTGCCGTCCACGAAGCGCTCGTCGCGCCAGCCGAAGATCTGCGCGCCCGTGCTGATGCGCTGGCCGCGCCATTGGCGGTGGAAGATCTGCTGATAGCACTGCTGGATGATCGCGAAGCACGTCGCGTGGCTCAGCGGCTCGAACGAATCCGGCTGTTCACGCAATGGTGGCTTTTCATCTTCTATAAAGGGCTTAGGTACAGCACCCAGGTCACCCAGGTAGCTCTCCATGGCGGACGAGAACATATCGTACTCGACCACTTTCTCCTTCATGATTGCGATCTGGGACCGCAATTGCGCCATTTCTTGTCGTGCCTGCGTATACTTGTCCAGCAGCGTTGTGTTCGCATCATCGGCAGTCACTTGGTTGTCGGTCTTGGCCACGTATAGCTGCTCGTACTTGGCCTCGAGCGCGCGCACCTGCTCTTTCATCGATTCGACGTCGTTCTGCTCACACGGGGACACATCAAACAGGTGGACATGTACGTTAAGTTAGCGTCACGCACTGAGTAACAGTCGAGAAAACGTCGTCACCATCCAAGCAGAAGTGCAGATCTAAGCAGATATATGGTGTGCGACGCAACGTACTTTCTTGCGCGCGCGGGACTTGCGCTTGAGCTCGCGCTGCTTACGGCGCCGCTCGAGCAGCGCGCGCTCCGTGGGGTCGTCGCCATCATCGCCATTGCCCTGGGGCGTGAACGACGCCGGGCCTCGGCCAGGCGAGATGGTCGCGAACGCGTACGACGAGCTCATGGCAGACGTCGGCGCGGGGGACGAGACTAGCAGCTGCTGCTGCTGGTGGTACTGATCGCTGGTGTCGAGCGGCTGGAGCGTGGCCCCGTACCCGTCGTTCGCAAACAGGAGGAGCCCTTCGTCGTCCAGGGAGCTCATTTCGGCGGTGTACAAAGAATAATAATGTGGGTGGGCGTGTTCATTACGGGAGGGTTGGAGAAAGACTGACATGAAGAAAGACAGGACAGGCTAAAAAAAGACAGGCGGATTCGTACCTCTAAATATTGATCAAACCTCTTATTATTGATTGATTTATAAAACGAATACTTTCTAAAAAGTAAATGGGGTGGATTTATTGTTATATAAAACCTGTGATAATAAATACTCCACAATTAGACACCATTTGATGGGCGAAAGCTGCCCTGACTCAGCCAATCAAACGCGAGTTAGTCTTCCCAGGCCACCTTGAAATGGCGGGAACCTCATCACTTGAGCCAACACAAAACGCAATTGGCCACGAACACTTCGGATACACTCTTTGGGTACACGCGCCGTTCCCTCCAACGCCATCTTAAAGTTCGTTATGCGAAGGCGGTCGTACCTTGCGATCGTCAAGGGCGGCATTTCGCAGAGATAGGGTCGCAGCGCATTCCTGGCGTGTTGCCATTCGCATTCATATGGTATTATTTTTAACTTTGGTTGGCTCGATTGACGTTATTAGCCCCCTGCGCGCACTGCCGACTGCAGCCGCGGGATTCATATGGTATTATTTATGAGATTAACAGGACAGGCCGCCTTCACACGATCCGCCAGTCGCCAGCTAGCCATTGCATCCTTTGCGTGACAGTACCCACGTACAGTAAACGTGCTCTCACCATCGCGCAGGATCGCAAATTGAGGTCGTCGCAGGCGCTCTCGTCAGCGGTCAAGCGCACGTCACGCTTGGGCAAGACGCCTGATCTCCACTCATCTATAAATAGCCACCACACACGCATTTCAAAAAAAATTTAATCTATTTATGGTTGTAGTTGAGCTGATGAGGAGCTCCCAACCAGTTGACGGACAGCACTTAGAAGTCCTTCTCCGTGAGCAGCGAGATGACGTGCGCGTCCGGCTCGACCTTGAGCGCGCGCTCGCGGCCCTGGATTACGGCGATCTCGACGACGAAAATGGCGCCGGCCACCTTTCCGCCGGCCTGCTGCACAAGGCGGATGCCGGCCTCGACGGTACCGCCCGTGGCGAGCAGGTCGTCCACGAGCAGCACGCGGTCGCCCTTGGTAATCGCATGCGACTGGATGCTCAGGTGGTCGCCGCCCGTGGCGTTGTCGCCCTGGTACTCCTTAAAGTACTCGATCGTGTCGCTCACGCTCGGCATCTTGTCGGGCTTGCGCAGCATGAAGACCTTCTTCTGGAAGAGCGCGCCGAGGTACGGGGCGAAGAGGAAGCCGCGCGCGTCGAAGCAGCCGATGCTGTCCACGTCGTTGATGAACGGCGTCACGGCGTGCACGAGCAGGTCGAGGCAGAGCTGGAGCTCGGCCGGGTTGCCCAGCAGACCGCCGATGTCGAAGAACGCGTCCACGCCCTTGAACGGCACGACCGGGATGACCGACTGCACGCGCTGCAGCGCCTGCTTCTTGGCTGCGGTGTCGTTCAGGTCGAGCTTGGTGGCGGCGCTCATGGTGTCTGCGGCTGTGGGAGCTGGCGGCTGAATGGCGGAATGGGAGCTCTTCGCTGCATGCGTGCGCATCCATTCAGGCCAAGGCCACTCAGGCAACATTCAAGCGACATCCGACAAGAGCTCCAAGGCCAACATTCAAGTGTGGATGTCTCTTGAATGTCGTATGAATGGGCTGATAGAATCAGAGATTCTCTTTTTTCTGATTGGCTCCGAGCGTCAGACACGTCTGACATCCCATCTGATACTCACGAAATCAATGCAAACAGTCCCACGTCACCACCATCAGCTCACTCATCACGGGCGAGCGATCGCCCAAGTCCCAATCCACGGCGAGCAAGCGTCACCCCAACCACAGAGGAAGCGCCAACAGAATGCAACATCCAAGTGTGTCGCTCAGTGCGACCAGCGGCTCCACACAGCCTCCAGCAGCAGCGAAGAGCTCCAACATGTCAGCAGGCGAGACGTTCAGCTCCCAGTGGCGTCGTGCAAACGTCAAGCGTCCTGTGATCACGGCAGCCAGGCAGTCTGCTACGTCGCTTGATGAATCTCAAGCGGTGGATGGTGGTGGTGGTGGTGCCGGCAGCAGCAAGCAGCCCAGACTCACAGACGCCGAGAAGGTCGAGAAGCACCGCATGATCGTCAGGCGGGCGTACTACCACAAGAAAGTACGTGGCTCTTTCTTTCATGTTGGATGGATGTCTGGCTCACAAACTAACTCGTGCTCTCTTTTTTATTTTGAATTACTAGGAGCTCAAGGGCCGCTTGCGACAGGACATCGAGGTGCTCGAGAAGCAGTACAGTGAGCTCATGGCGCGTTCACCGCCAGCTCCTCATATGAACTTTGAAGTCGCGGCAGATCTGTCCACGTGCGTCTGCTGTGCGAGCGTCCCTTGTGTTCGTGAGCTGTATCGCGAGCTCTCGGTGAAAAAAGAGGAGCTCCGGCAGCAGAATGACACACTGGAGGACCAGATCCTCGATCACCTGCAGTTCCACGACAAGGTCGCGTTCATCGCAGCCCGGCAGGTACTGTGCACGATATAGTCTGTCCCCATTGGTGTCTGGGTATTGCCAAGCTTAAGCCTGATATATCGATTCTACGCTATGGACTGAGCAGCTCGTGGAAGGCCCAGGTGCTGAGAAGAAGCCAGGGCTCACCAAGCAGAGCCATAAAGCCACCACAGACAATATGATCACAGTCGAGACGCGTGAGAGCTGGCTCAGCTTCCAGCCGCTGACCGAGGAAGAGTGCTTCGCGACGATCCGGGACGTGCAGGGCCACATCGTCTCGCAGCGCACAGCGACCGCAAATTTCAAGGACGTGGGGGCGGCGGTCCTGGGCTGGAACCGCAAGCGCACGTTCGGCTCTGAGGCCAAGTTCTCGCTCCTGAAGCGCTTTGAGAGCGAGTCGGCTGTGCAGCTCTCCGAGCGCATTTGGAGCGCGTACACCGAGTCGGAGCTCTTCGCGCAGCTCTACAGCGGCGCCGTAGACATGCGCTTCCAGCGCCTGCAGCGCGTGAACGACAACAACGTTCTTTTTTACCGTTCGCTGCAGACAGACTTGCTTGCACGGCGGCGCATGACATTCTTCCAGCTCTCGCGCGTGCACGTGGAGTGTCAGGTATTCCTCATCTTTTGCTCACTCGAGCCCACGCGCATCCAACCTGAAGTGACGGACCGCTACGCGTGGCTCGACATGTTTAGCTGGTAACAATGCCTTCTCTATCCCCAGGCTCTTTGTAAAAGCGGAGGCTAACCTTGTAAATCTTCCTGGCGCTAGGCTATGCTTCTCGGATGTCGAGGACGCGGTTGATGGGACGACCCACTGCGAGATTGAGTTTGGGGGCAACGTACCCAGCTCGTCGGTGGCCGACTCGGAGTTCTGGATGATGGAGTTCCTCTCGTACCTCCTGCGCTTCGAGAACCGGTTCGTGCGACCCCTGTTCGACGTGAGTATTTGATTAAAAAAAAGATTAATTAGTATAAGAAAATGGCGAGGCTCTCGCAGCCACCCATTTCATTTTACAGCGCCTTGAAGACGGGCCCAACAACGCGGCTCTCCCATCGGAGGCTGATGAGCAACGCCTCGAGCATCCAGAACTCGCCCATCTCGACCGTGGCGTTCATGAGAAAACCGCCAAACTCCATCATGCAGTGCTCCTTATCAGCGCCTTCCTCACTGAAGACGACCCAGATGAACACGTCGTCAGTCCAGAACGCGTCGTCCTGGGCGTCGTTAGCTGGCGCGACGATGCGTGACCGGTCGAGGCTCTGCAGCAGTACGACGTAGCCCGAGCTGCAGTGAAAGCGCGAGGCGAGCGGCAGGGACTTGCTCACTTTCGTGCTGTTGGGGATCTGCACCGTGCGGTAGAAGAGCACGTTGTCGTCGTCCACGCGCTGCACGAGGTCGAGCTGCATGCTGATGCTGGATGAGTAGAGCTCCTGAAAGTTGGTCTCGGACGACACGATCTCCCACGTCTTGGTCGCGAGCTCGCGCGCCGAGCGCCGCGTGAAGAGCTTGCGCGTCGAGAATCGGAAGCGCCCGTTGCGCGTCGTGCGATACTCCTGCCAGCCGCAGAGACTCGTGTTGGCTGTGCCAAAGTAACCGCCCGTGCCCTTGAGAAACGCGAGCATCTCCTCGTGGGTCTTGCGCGTCATCTCGGCGCACTCCTCGGACGTCAGCGGCTTTGTGAGCACCACGCGGTTGAACTGCTGTGCCAGCACGCGCGAAACCGCCACGTCGTCGCTCTCTGCAAGCGACGCAGCGAGCTGCGCGTTGTCAGTCAGGTCGGACTCGTTCTATACGAGTGAGGCAGTGTCAGTATGACTGGCTAGTAGAAGCAAGAACCTATGCGCATCAACGTACGTCTAGGTCTTCCATGCTCTGGTGCAGGCGACGCTGCAGCGTGAAGAACCGCGCGATCGCGCGCTTGAGCTGCTTGTTCTGTTCGCGGAGCTCGTCGCGCGCCTTGGAGAGCTCCATGATGCGGTCCACGCCAGCGGTGTCCGTGCCATTCGCCTGGTTCACTTGTTGAAACACCAGCTGCTGCTGGGGGCTATCGCCGCCAGCGTTCTTCTGTGCAGCGAGCGCCTCTCGATACCGCTTCTCCAGCACGTCTCGCTCGAGTTTCAGTGCACTCATGGCTTTCTACAGTCGTCAATCGGACAGTTACACAGTTCAACAAGTCACACGTGAGATACCTGAAACCCGCAATTTGACACGCATGAAACCATCAGCAGATAGTATCAATACATACGCACCACGCGCTTGTAGTAGCTGCGCTTGGCGTGGTCGCGCTGGCGCTGGCGCTTGTCCTCACCCACATCCTCCAAATCCATGACCAGTCGGTCGAGTCCACACCGTCAGTGAGACTACAAGAATAGGTGAAGAGCGCTGCCCTTAGCAGAGAGCCACAGACAGACAGACGGACGCAGACACAGGGCCTGTTGATGGAACTGATCGAATTGAGCTGCCCGTAAAAACCATTGCTGTGTTTTCGAGGAATTATCATGAATAAGTAGAATAGTACTTATTTCGGTCGTATTTTTTTCCCGCCAAATAAGTACTTGTGGCAAAGTGCGAAATAAGTACTTTTGGTAAGTTCGGAGTGCTTCAAATGTACAGTGATGGTACAAATAAGTACGATTTCATAAAAGGTTAGCATATACAGGGAAACCCAAATAAGAATGTGGTTATGAGTCGCCACTTTATGTAAAGTTGCTTGCGGTATCGACACACAAACAAACGACTCGCCAATCTTGAGATTTGTGGTCGCGACCGGTTTGTATAGCATTTTTTTAATCTGCGGCTTTCACACATAAACTGACTAGAGAGCACCATGAGAAGACAGGATGCGCAAAATCCAGCAATATAATGTGTGATTTGAGAAAGCGCGTGTAGTGTTGATGACCGCCACTTGGGTTGTTGAAGCTCAAAACACAACTGATTAAAACAGCATGCAAGCGGGTCTGATGCCGAGCCTCTGCTGCTCCTGTTCCATACTATATCTGACTGGCGTACTTGTTGTGTCGCTGGATTCTTGGGTTCACTTGCTACTTCAGACTGTCGCTGCGAGCATCCATATCTTGATTCATTACTTCACTGCTGATCTAACGCTTGAGCAGCTGACGTCCTGGGTTCAGTGAGCCTCCGAGTACGCTGGCTACTGGTCTCACTGCGACTTGGTCATCCAGGAGCCCGGGTCAATGTGATTGATTTATTGTTGTGTTATTCAGCTTTAGCTACTCTTAACAAAGTTTCGTTGCTTCTATGTGATCTAGTGTTGTGTCGTGGTGGTGGTGGTGTCTTCTTCTTGTGGTAATTCAGATACACCGCAGCACAAATGATGATATTTACAAATAAACATGTGGTAGGATATATCACAACACATTTCTTCATACCAGAATTAAACGAAAATGACCCCAAATGGCAAGGGGCACCTCGGACAGGTTTGTTCCATTAGCTCACAGTTATCTATGGAAAGGCCCACGTCTTGCACCGCGGTATCGTGGGCCCTCCCACTAACCAATCGGCTGAGTGGAAATGCACGTCTCTTTACATAGTGTTTTAATTGAATATTATGAGGCTGGTTGTGCCTTAGTGATGACTTCATAAGTAAATGTGCTGTGATACCAAACATAGCACGGCGCCCGCGTTCGTAGCGGTCAACACCACCCCACCTAGCAAACGCTTGATGCTCATGATGTGACACCGTGTTAGCTAGATGACTAACTTCTCTCTCTTCCACTCGCAAACACAACGCCACATTGTATATTGAGCTGGATCAAGCTGCTTCACGGTTCATTGCTGGGCACCCATATCCATACAAAATCCGGCAGAAGAAACCTCTCACGCGGTGCCGCGAGTGGCCTCTTCCTCACAACAGGAACATGGATCCATGTGATAAGCGACTCGATCTAGATATGTTAACATATAAGGGACTTCATGCCAACGGAGGAAAAAACACTACACACGAGTGCGCGGGCTGATACAAATCCAGTAACATTAACTCATTCGTGCACCATTCTACAACGCATGCATATTCCATTATAGTACCCGCAGGAAGGGTAACACCATGTGGATAAATGGATAGGGCTTGTACACACATCCTTTGGACGTTTGAGTGGTGCTATGTCTACCAACACAGAAATATAGATCAGCAGTATCAAGTACAAAGTCGGCATTTATAACTCACTTAACAATCAATAATGCTATATTCAAGTAGGATAGTATTGTATGCGCCCTGCGGCTGAACGCGTTATCTATGAGCGTCTTCTGCAGTAACTTACATGAAATACTGTAGTATTTGATACCTGTTCACACGTAGTTACACTGACCGACCCTTAGCTTCTCTCCATTATCGAAGCTCCGTGTAGATGAAGCTATATATACTGTGTCGATGAACTGGGTCACGTACGCATTGTTTATGCTCGCTTCACAAGCACCATACTTGTTGAAGTGGATTTTGGAAACCAACATGCGATCTCCATACAAAAGTAGAACTACATTTGGCCAATCTCTCTCTCTCTCTCTCTCTTAGAGGGCTTGACACTATTCGAATAGTACTGAGTGAAGTCGAACGCATTCGATACTCCGTTTATTTACGAATCGAACGCATGACGAGCCTTCCCTTGTATATATCGTGGTAAAGTCTTGGCTTACAGACTTATGTAAATCTGTTTCATCATTACCTTCATCCAAACCACATTAATGTTTGACGCGTACTTGATTAGTTCACCAAACTACTGCTCGCATTAGCCAATGTGATAAAGTAGGACAAGTGAGCTGAGGCTAGTCCAAGTCGAAAGTTGAAACAGTGGAGCTCGATCGTCAAATACTATTTCCCAACACGGTGTCGACTGCGTATTTCTGCATTCCATGCTATTATCCTGACTTCTCCGAGCCGTACTTATTTGGGTTTTCCCTGTATATGCTAACCTTTTATGAAATCGTACTTATTTGAGCCATCACTGTACATTTGAAGCACTCCGAACTTACCAAAAGTACTTATTTCACACTTTGTTACAAGTACTTATTTGGTGGGAAAAAATACGACCGAAATAAGTACTATTCTACTTATTCATGATAATTCCTCCTGTGTTTTCACTCAACAGCCACATTGCACGGCTACTGTTTTGCTTCGAATAAGTACGAGTTTGTCCATAATCAACCGGATTTGCTCAAGATCGAGTCTGGCTGTCCTAGCTGAATGGCCGCCATTGCTCTCGCAATGCGATCGGCAAGCGCCTCGTTTGATTCGAGTTGAAGGGGAAAGCCTGGTTTCCGCTGCTCACGTGAATGCTCATCGTGGTACAGGAATGTCAAGCAAGCAGTCTTGAGGAGCGAATTACTCACGATCGACGCGAAGCAAATCGAGCTCTTGATCGCAATTATCAGCTCTCGCAAGCAGGCACAGTAGGGCTGAGTCGACATGTCCTGTTGATACTTCCATAGCCGCAGATGGGGACAGTCTAACGTTGTTCTGTCCGCTGGGAGATCGAGCAGTGCCACCGCAGACGAAGCACTCGAGCACAGACGCAAGCATGCGCACGCGTCGATGTCCATTGTGTAATCCCAGAACTCTGTGTGCGGCAGCATCTAAGAGACGCACAGGCTCCGGCTCGACCGTCCGCTCAGCAACGCATGATACCTAAGTATCCAGTAAAATGCAGTGCAAAATGCAACGCTATCGATCTCAGGTGTACATCCAAAGCCAGCCAGCCCGTCGTCTGCTGCGTGAGAGATTCCTATGCTAAGCGAGTGCTGAGAGAGCAAGCGCAGTTAGTAGACAGCGCTGGACGACCTCCTTCAACCAACGAGGAGCTCCAGGCTTCAGCCACGCCAGCTGGTTTCCGGGCTCGGTGCTCAAGATCCGCGAAAGCAGCAGGTCTCCAGGCACAAATAGTTTCAATAAACCTTCATAATATATCATATGTATTTTTACGGGTAATATTCGTTTATATATGTATGTAATATTGCTCTATTTGAAATACCTTTATAGTTTATATGCGGAGAAGAAAACCCCTCTTAAGTTGGTTTGCGCGAGACCACACAAAAAGTGTAGCCACTTTGAGAGCCCCACGTGGTTGAGGCGAAGCGGAGCCGGACAAAGGAACTCGAAGGAGCGAAAATTCAGTGCCTAGGCTGCGCTTTGCGTGCCACATGGTCTCAATACATAGTGAGTGGCCTGCCTCGGCCGTCGGTCGCCTGGATTCGTTGGCTAGTCTTCAAGCGCGGGGGTGAACAACGTGATACCCTGTGTGTGCAACAAATAGAGGGTTGTGTGAGATACGAGTAGCTAATGGCCTGATTCATACAGAGTCGGGCGCACCTTCTTGTTCGAGTCGAGCAGGATGCGCAGGCGGCCCTGGTTCTTCATGTAGTACTCGTCCGCGAGGCGGCGCAGGCGCTGGTTCTCCTTGCGCAGCGACTCCTTGGCCGTGAGGCTTTGGATGTACAGGTCACCCAGCTTGGCGGTCTCGTCCTCGGCGCGGCTCTTGGGGCTCGTGACCGCCTCGCTCTGTTGCTTGCGGGACTGCATGGCTGCGTGGAACTGGTCCTCGAGGGCCTGCACTTCGTCTCGCAGCGTCTGGATAGTGTTCTGTAAGACGAGGGACAGAGTGTTAGCGACTGGTGGGGCTACTGGGTCAATAGAGAGAGCATGTGTCACGTACGATCTTCTTGTAGTAGCAGCGCTTGACGATCATGCGCTGCTTGGCGCGTCGGTCCGAGTCCGTCGCGGTTGGGAAGAGCGCGCGTGTGCTGCGCTTCCTGGACGACGGCGCGGCCGCCAGCTGCTCGTTCTCGGTCACCGCGGGGCTCTCCTGCTTGGTCTCGCCCACGTCGTCCGGGTTAGTCAGGTGCTGGATCGTCAGGTACCGGGTGGGAGTTGACGTCTCGCTCTTCGGTGACGAGTCGAGGACCGTCGGGGACCGCTTCGAGTTGAGCTTGGCCATGCTCCTATTGCATTAAAAAAAAATGTCGAGGAGGGTTAGTTGACTGGAACAAGAGAGAGAGAAAGAGAGAGGCCTATGCGAAGGTCGTACCGTAGGGAGAGGGCGTCCAGGAGTGAGGACGCGAAGGACGTGGTCTCGCTGAGCCGGCCCGTGTCGTCGCCGCCGGAGGACGACTCGTCATCGTAGCTGCGGCGCGGGTGGATGTCATTGTACTGTAAGGCCGATGTGGAGCGGCGCAACTGCTTGGCGCTTGCGCTGTCGCAGCGCTCGTCCAGGAGCTGCGCGACTTGATTGTCATCGCCCTGGTCGCCGCTGTTGAGGATGTCCGAGATGCGCATCATGATTGGCTGTGGTTGTAGTTGGACGGTTGGACTGGGATAGATAGGTTGTGTGTATTGCTGGGCAATGGAGGGGAGGTGCGTGTGTCTGCGAGATGAGGAACTGTGGTGAACAGCTCCGAAGATCAAATCGCGACGTGTATCTCACTTGGGAGATTGGGTTATGGGGCTCAATATGGATGTGGCTTCGCGGACTGGCAGGCCTAGCTGAAAAATTGGGGCTCTCACTGGTTTTTTTGCGGCGTGAGTGCCCTCTCTGGATAGATTGCCAGCAAACAGCCTGGCAGGCAGACACTTGGGCATCCATCCAAAGCGCAAGATCCCATAGCAAGCAAGCGTCGTCCTTCACGACGGACCGTGACACACGAAAACGGCTACCACGCCGCCCGATCGTCGGCCACAGCGTGGGACCTCGAGTGCTAAGAAGGATTGAGCCAGAACGTTTGCCCCAGCGAACCGGACAGGCCCCCGGGTGGGTCAACAGAACATTACGCTAGTCAAGCTGGGTTTTTCGACAACCGAACGACAGCTGGTGCCACATTTACCAGATTCCAAAACCCGATGCTTATATATTTATCTATAATAGCTGACTGTTTGCGTCGGATCTTGGAATAGTTTTTTTGACGTCGGAAAATACGTTTCACAGGTGTTTTGTCACATCTCGACAGTTGACCAGCTGTAACTTCCGCTCCGAATCCATTTTGATGGACAATCCACTCGACTCGCTACCTTGTTGTTGTTTCGAGTTGAATGTGCTTTAGTCGCTCTCTTGTAAGCAAGCATCGATGGTTACACATGGCGGCTCCTCCCTCGACAGCAACCAGCAACCAGGGCGTCTCATATCTCCAAGCACTCCTCCTCCTGCGCCTGAGCATTACGAGTCTCTGGGTGGGTGGGTCTTCTGATACTTTCGCGAAAAACTCATTTTAGTGAGCAGTCTTGGCTCAACAGCTGCAATCTCGGCAGACTTGATGGATTCTGAAACTTTAAAACGGCCAAAGTTCAGGCGTTTCGGTTTCAACTAATGTGCGTCGTGTGCGTCATGCCCAGGTCTGTCACTTACGAGGGCTCTTGACCCCAGTCAATTAGGTACCGAAGATGGTGGACACACACATCTATCCAGCGTCCACATCCAGTAGCACGCGAGCGGCGGCGGTGTCTCATTCCCCATCGGCATGTTAGCTCGCTACACTGTCCATTCGGACGGGCGTTGCTTCGTGAGGCTCTTGCAAAATTTCATGAAGCGACAGATCGCGCCGTCTGCGAGCCAGGGAGCAGCCTCATTCGTCTCATACAGTATCGTCGAGCGCTCGCTTGAAGCCCTACGATCAGGCGCGCGCTAAAGATGCAGGTCTGAGATCCGAAAAGCTCACAGAGAGGTTGAGGTGGCTGGCTATCACCGGAGGGTGACGTAACGCGAGCGGTGACAGGAGTGGCTCGTGAGTAACACGATTGGGAGATTCGTGTTTCGTGTTGAGGGAGCATGGCCTGACCACTGTGATGGAGACAAAGTACAGCATAGTGGGCCGGGACGCAGTAAACCACATCGTGGACGTATACGTGGACGTGGTCGAGCGAGTTGAGTTGCGGACTGCAACTTGCAATCCTTGCGGCGCGTCCACATGCACCCGAAGTACGCTGAGGAGCTCACTTGGAAAACCCCAACTACAGCCAGTGTCGTTTACATCTCCTCTGCTGTTGTCGCCGCCGATATCCAGTGAGACTGTGACTGGCGAACTGCCGCTTTGGTAGTCGCTCGCAGACTCGCTCTCGGGATGTGAGCAACCGCTTTCAGCGTAAGGACATGTCCTTTAGGTACTACATAGAGGACGCCACCTCGAGATGACCGACACGGCACATCCAGGTGCTGTAGAGGTCGGCGTCCTCGAGAGCGAGCTGCTCACTGGTATCCACCACGCGAGTGCTGCGTTGTATCATTGGCTGGCCTCTCTCGTATTAGCTCACCCCAGCACTTTGCGTTCCGACGCACACGTACAGTACGCGACCATAGCTTCGCGCGGCCTTCTCTCTCTTGAAGATACACACGTCTCCCATCATGCGTCGGTTGCTTGGGAGCTCTACGATCGGGCGCAGAGCTGACACGCCAAGGTGCCGAGCTAAAGATCCAACCTTTCAGCAGCTATTGTATCACCAGAGGGTGACTAGAGTGGCTCATGAGTAACAATAACGCTGGGAAGGATTCTTCGTGTTTGTGTGCCAACAAGATGTGGTGAATACGACGTCCTGAAGTGGTGAGACGGCGGACCAAGCAAACCACACCGTGAGTGTTTGCTCGTGCACGAAGGTCTGCCCATCCGCTTGAGGGCTCACTTGGACACCTTCAAGAGTCCCTTCGCCAGCCCACTGGCTCTGCTGAGGTTGGATTTTCGGTTGGTGCGTGGCGGAGGCTGCCTGCCTGTCATGTAGTCAGTCGACAGCTTGGGGTAGGTTGAGCGGATCCACTGGGGAGCTGAAGTGCCCCTTTGCAATGGACGTGGACTGGGGGTCCTCGTCAGCTGGTGAAGCTCGTAACGCAGCCCTCAATGCCGCGATTAAGCTTGAAACCGCTATATTTGAACTATGGCAGCAAGGGCTTTCCGAGATAGAGAGACGCACCGAGTTCCAAGTCACAGTGAGTGCGTATTGCTCAGTGGCCCACTGACTGAACCCAGAGGGTGGCCAAATGGTAAGATTTGTGGTCATTATTAGGAAGAATTGTGGGCGCTTGTGTAATTCTGCAGTTTTGTATGGTAATTCTGACCTCCTCACGTTGGATACACAGAAACCCGACGTGCCAACAAAAAAGACCCTTTCGTCTTCAAATAAATCCTAGCTCGTTTGCTGTCAACAATATTTCTGCTCGTTTTATCGAGGCTTTTTTTAAAGAAAAAGGTGGAGTTGGGGTCAGTTTTAGTGAACTTGCTATCTCTACCAGCAAATGGCCAATCAACAGAGCCAGATGATAGGAATTGCGTGCTAAAACCCTGGAAATACTCTAATTCAATGCTTCGTTAGACGTTCTGAAAGCCCACCACATGCTTGCTTTTATGCGCATGAGTAACAGACAGCACCAGGCCAAAGAACAAGCCGACAAGCAAGTGATCACACACACAACACAGGCGCAAGCAAACAAGCGCAAGCACAAGAAACAAGCAAGCAGTATGACCTTCGCGATGGCCGAGCGCGAGTTCGCGAGCACCGACCACGACCCGCTCGCGCTCGTGGACTTCCCGGCACAGCTCAAGATCGACTTGCTGGGCCTCGACATGTCCCCCACGCACGTGGCCCACCTCGCGCTCCCGGCCCACAACAGCAACAACATGGGCAGCTACGCCAGCTCGTCCCCGTACAGCACCAGCAACAACAACGTGCGCTCGGCGGCGGCTGCGCAGTGCGTCGCGTCTGAGGCCGACCAGCGCGCCAAGAACCGACTCATCGTCAAGCGCTGCTACTACAAGAAGATTGTGCGTCCCGCTTGCGTGCTTGCTTGCGTCCGCATGTGCTAACCACAACAACCGCTTGCTTGCTTGTTTGTGCAGAACACGCTCAATGAGCTCCGCGCACAGATGGAGAGCATCGAGGCCGAGTACAATGCGCTGCTGGCCAAGCGCCACCAGGAGGCCGCCACGCCGTCCTCAGCCTCAGCCTCATCCCCAGCCTCAGCCTCGTCCGCACAGCCCGCGCTGTCCTACAAGCGCATGCACGACGCCTACGTGCATCTGATGCTCGTCAAGAACGCACTGCAGAAGGAGAGCGGCGAGCTGCGGCGGCTCGAGGCCCAGTACCTGGCCATGGAGAAGCAGACCCAGCAGCTCTTTGGTGCCGAAACCAAGGCCATCTCGCAGGCCATGCAGGCCCACGAGCACAAGCGACGCCACGCAGCCGTGTCCATTGTGCCGCTTTCGCCAATCGACTGCCTCGAGATCGCCAGCGCGGCCTACAAGGAGATCATGGCCTTCCGCGCAAGCAAAACGCTCCAGTCGACTGGTGCAAGCATCTTTGGGTGGCAGGACCAGTACAAAAACGTCAAGAACGAGAAGCTCATGTTCTCGCTCGACAAGGTCTTCCACGGCCACACCATGGCCGACCTGTCGCAGCGCACGTGGGCCGTGCTGTCCGACCCGACGCGGCTCGAGAAGGTCTACTCGTCCAACGTGGATGTCCACTTCCAGGTCGTGCAGCGCGTGAGCGAGGACGCCGTGGTCTACTACCATACGCTCGAGCGCGGCCAGGCCGACATGCGCATCCACGCGCTCGTGCTCGCCACGCGCGTGGACCTGGGCGACGGCCGCGGCTGCCTCATCCTCTTCCGCGGGCTCGACCCGGTCCGGTACCTGCGCTCCGAGACGGAGAATGGCACGCGCGACCGGCGCGGCCGCACCAAGCTTGAGCCGCAGAAGGAGAAGATATGGATGGACACGTTCACTTGGGGCATCTTCGAGTCCGTCGGCGACTTCGGCGAGCACTGTCGAGACGACTACGGCGGCGTCGTCGAGGGCACCAAGCTCGTGAACGCAAGCTGGTGGGTGCTCGAGACGCTCATGATCGCGCTGCGCGTCGAGGCCCAGGTTGTCGGCCCGCAGGTCGTGCTCACGGCCGCCTAGGCGACATCTCCGGCAGAGTCTCGAGGCTCGAGGCCTCCAGGATACCAGAGCGAGCACCAATGTCCATTTTGATCCCACTATCGCTCCTCATTAACTATGTCTTGGCTGGCTATGTGCGCTGATCGCTCTCCAGTGTGGACAAGGCGATCACAGTACCGCTCGCAGCCAAGAAAGTGTCGTAAGCAACATTTATGAAATTGGTTTTTTCAACACCAACATTGCGATTTGAGTGTCCACTAATCAGGATTAACTTTGTCATAAGAGCTCCTCGTCAGTTCATCGGAGTTCCTCGTATGCACTAACCACCACCAGCGTGTTCATTCGAGTAGACCTCGCCATCATCTGTTGTCCGGAGCGAGTAGCCCGCGGGTCCGAGCGTCATGCTCTCCCAGCGCACGGCGAGCTGGACGATCTCCACCATCCAGAAGTTCACGTTGTTGCCGATGATGGGTGCAAAGCCTGCGAAGGTGCACACGACGCCGCCACCGTCGTCCGCTTCCCGGTATTGCAGCCAGCAGAAGAGGTCGTTCCAGACGACCGTGTCCTGCACCTGGCTCGCCGAGCGGTCCTCCAGTACCCACTTGTCGTGGTCGAGGCTCGTGAGCGTGATGACGTGGTCCAAGGCCGTCGTGACGCGTGAGACGAGCAGGATGACGCGCGAGATCATGGCGCCCTCCTCGCTCGGGTTCATCGTGCGGTACTCGTGGAAAATCACGAAGTTGTCGTCGTCGATCTCCTGCAGCACGTAGCACTTCATGTCGACGGCCGTTGAGTGGACCCGGGCGAATCGCGGCGGGTCCGTGAGCACGGCCCACGAGAGCGCGACGATCTCGTCGGCGCGGTGGCCCAGCACGACCTTCTCGACGTTGAAGCGGAAGACGCCGTCGCGGATGATGTGCAGGCTGTCCCAGCCGCAGATGCGCCCTGTGTGCTGGAAGAGCGCGTGGCTGCGCGCAAAGTTGCGCACCTCGGTGAGCGTGCACCGCTGCAGGTCCGCGCACTCGAGGCGCGTGACCGACTTGATGCGCAGGTACGCGGTGGGCGGCTCGTGCAGCGTCAGCAGCCGCACCGACACGGCGTGCACGCTGCGGATGTACTGCGATATGGAGACCCGCAGGTACTCGTTCTCGTGCTGCAACCGCCGCTTGGTGAGCGCAAGCTGCTCGAGCAGCGCCGCGTAGTCGACTGTCGGTTTAGCGGGCGTCGCAATGGTTGGCTGTGGGCTGCTGGAGGCGAGCTGGAGGCTCTCGAGTCGGTCTTCCAGGTCGGTCACTTCCGAACGCAGTCCATTTAATCGATCCTAATACAACCAGACAGAGATTCCCATACAGTCCGTTAATATAACGAGAATGACAGACATACAGACAGGGCGCTGATCTCTGTCAATGAACTCACCAACTTGCGGTAGTAGAGCCGCCGCACCTTGAGGCGGTTGCGCTTGCGCCGCGCCTCCTCCGCTGAGCTCATAGTCGCCAGCGCAGTCGTCTTGTCGCTTCGTCTCGGAGCTGCTCGTTGCGGCGCAAGATCCGGAATGCCTGTGGCCACACACGGCGCTGCGATCGGTGGCTTGTCACCATCAGCGGTGTTGTGAACAATGAACGCGATGTCGTCCTCGCTCAGCGTCGCGCTCAGCCGCAGGTCGGGTCCACCGCCTGGCTTGTCAGCAGCTCCGCCGCTGTCGGAGGTCTGGAAGATCGCGGGCGCGGCTGCAAGCCCGCCGTGGGCGCCATGGTCGTCCTCGGGCTCGGTTTCCTTGGTCCTGCCGATGCGGCCATCATCGAGCGCGAGCAGCCGCACCGTGGCGTCCCAGTAGCGGTCGCCGGAGCTGCTGGTTGCCGAGGGTGACGACCATGGGAGCGACGTGGGTTCCATGGGGCGGATTCGCGAATGGAGAGCTGCCTGTGGCTCTTAGCTGCTAATAGCTGTCATGGCGCAGAATATTGGACCCCGTCGCTGCAGACGCAGTCAGTACGTACTGCTGGCAGTCATCAAGCTTTCCTCTCACGCATTGCTGGGGTATCCTCGTCTTCATTGTGTCTGGGGCATCCTCATCTTTATTGTGTGATGGGCGAGAAGCGCCGCATGTAATTTACGTTCGGAGCTTCGAAAATCGGTTTTTTATATGCTTACGTTGCGTAGAAATCAGGTGAGTTACAGTTTTGGAGATATCGGGAAGCGTTTGTATGTGGTAAATAGCACTTTAGAGGGAGTCTTCGAGCAACTTTGAAGGGAATTTATCTCGGTTTGCACACGGGAAAGGACATTTTTCTGTGATGTGAAGCAACCATTTTGTAAAGAGCTCCTCGCGTCGGACCAATGAATGACGGACGCCTGCATCTGCTGGCTGGCTGGCGCGAGCGAGCATGTTGACGCGACGGCCAGTATGCTGCACGTAGAGACGCAGCAGAGCTTCAATTGTGTTGTGGGCCGGCGACGCGGTCACTTCTCCTGCACGAGCACCAGCTGGCTGGTGACACCAGCACCCCCTCCCAATACTGTCTCTTCTCTTAGATGACTGCCTCTTGAGCAGCTCCTTCCATGACCAGCGTGTTGAGTGCCTCTTGAGCTCCATAAGAACTGCCATATTGAGCTAGCATTGTGGATACAAGTGACTAAGATATCACAACTTCAACAATGACTCAGTAACAGCAACGTGTATCGAGAAAAATGGGTGGTCAGGAGATGGGCTTCGGTCGTGCCTAAATGCAGCTATCCTATTGCTTTGCGCAACAGTCAGCGGTCCGTGGCGGCGGCGCCAGACCCGCCGCTGTCGTGCAGCACCATCCGCTCCCAGTTGCGCGCGAGCGTGATGATCTCATTGGTCCAGAACTGCTCGCTCGCGTCGTCTCGTAGCGCGGAGCAGATGCCCGAGAACCTGCAGAGCGAGCTCTGCGGCGGGCCCTCTGCTGCGCGCTCGCTCTCTATCCTACAGCATTATACAACGCGCAAGACAAGATTCCAATCAGCCATTCCAAGGTTACAAGGCAAACAACAAATTTATCAACCAGCGCACCAGCAGAAGAGGTCGGTCCAGACCTCGTCGGGCGACTCGTGGCTCCTCCCACTGCTGGAGCTCACGCTGTGGCCGTCGGCGAAGATCCGATCGTTCGGGAGCCCGCGCATGATGGCCATGTGCACGCCGCTGCTGGTCGTAAGGCGCGACACGAGCGACAGCGTCTTGGCTCGCAGCTGCCCGCCAGCCGTCATGTCCAGGTACGTCTGGAACATGATCATCTGGGTCGCACTCACCCGCTTCACCCGGCAGCACTGCATCTGCGTCTCGGGCGAGTACAGTTGCGCCCATTGCGCCGGGTCGGTGCAGATCTCCCAGGTCTTTTGGCCAATGGCGTCCGGCGGGATGCACTTGATGACCTTCTGCATAGACCAGCTGAACAGGTCGGTCTTGACGATCCGCGTCTCCTGCCACCCGTACGTGCAGCCGTGGTAGGTCTCGAACTTCGCGTTCTGCTTCAGAATCTCGATCTCGCACAGCGACATGGACACGACGAGCGCGTATTTCTTCTTGAGCTCCTGGTCCGACGGCGTCGCACCGCTGGCCTCGTCTGTCTCAGACTGCAACTCGTCGAGATTGTCCTGGAGGTCTTGCTCGTAGCTCTTGAGCTTACGTTGCCGCAAAGGTACTACCTGCTGCTCGAGGAGTGCTGCATGGAGTATCCGAAGACGACAGAGCGTCCGCGCCTGCTCGTCGCGCGACTTGCCCGCGATCGTGAGCTCGCTGTCGTCGGCCATGAGCAGTTCCTGCTTAATCTCCCAGATGCTGCGGCCAGCGAGAAATGACTTCACGAGTCGTTCGAGTGCGCGCTCGTATTCTGCTCGCTCAACCGGCAGCTTGTTCTTGAGCTCGTCCTTCATCGAAGGCATTTTCATTCCATAGCCACACAGTTAGCTCTTCATATTGCACCACACGCCCTCTCTCAGTGTGTCTGTACACAACGACACCTTCTTCTTGTAGTAGTGCGTCTTCTGCTTCGTGCGGTTCTTCTCCTGAAGGGTCGACGTCTTCACGTGCACCGCTTTCGCCCGCAGCCGCTTCCCCTTCGCCATAGTCACTGGCGTCTTCGCTTCGGTCTTGAGCTCTTGCTTTGGCTGCTGACGTCGTTGCGCTCGCGGCTCCAGCGTCTGCTCCTGTTGGACACCAGCAACGCCTGGCGGAGATGCAGCGTCGCCGCCGCTGCGATGCGCCATCAGTCCGCGAATGCAGCGCACAGGATGCCATGCATCCAGCAGCCAAGGTGTCCGGTCGCATCGCCCATTACGAGGGCGCCCCAGACTGGGGGTATCAAATAAAATGGAAATAGATGAAATGAAAAAAAAGTAGAAGAAGAATTGAAGCAAATGGAGTTGTTCTGTGGCATTAGCGTTGTTCGCGCCACCGAAGAGCTGGTTACGCCACCGATTGGATGTGAAAAAGTCATTTCGTCATCCGAGGGACAACAATATTTCGTTAATCGAGATAAAATAGATAGACACAGACAGACGACAAGACGAGAGCATGGGACCAGAGGCGACGCCACCTGCGAAGCCTGTCAGTGCGGGCGCCGAAGCCAAGAAGGCGCGTCACCGCGTGCTCGTCAAGCGCGCGTACCACCAAAAACTCGTACGCTCTGTAACCATGCAAGTCCCTGTCACATGCGCTGATGCTGATTCATTTTTTATGTGTATCTTGTGGTGGCTCTTCGTCAGAATGCGCTCAATGAGCTGCGCGAACAGGAGCGCGCGCTCAAGGCCCAGTACCAGACGCTGCTCAAGAGTTCACATGCACAGGCAGACGCACAGGTAGCGCGTGGGGAAGTGCCACGCGCAGCCGGCGCGAGCATCTTGCGCGACCTGTACGTGCGGCTCACGACGATCCGCGAAGAGCTACAGAGAGAACACCGAGCGCTTGAAAAGCTCTCACGACAGCACGAACAGTTTCGATTACGACTCGCGCAGGTGATCGACGCAGAGCGCGAGAGCGAGCGGACGCAGCAGCAGTCGACGCCGTACGTGACGATCACGCCCATGACCGAGACGAGCTGCTACCAGGTCATCCGCGGCGCGCACGAGAGCGCACTGAGCTTTATGGCGAGCAAGAACACGCTCACGCTCGGCTCGGAAGTCTTCGGATGGACGCATAAGTATCGCTATCGCGATGGCGGTAGCTTGCTGCAGTACTCGATCTCCAAGACGTTCCGGTCGGCGGCGGCGTACGAGCTGAGCCAGCGCAGCTGGGAGATCATGACGACCCAGAAGACGTACCAGGAGCTCCACTCGACGTCCATGACATCGCAGATCCACCTCGTGCAGCGTGTGAACCGTGACAACGCCGTGCTGTGTCGGATACTGCGGCGCAAAAGCCAGAAGACGTTCTTCAAGACACTGCTGCTCGCGTCGCAGTTCCAGGTCGACAAGGGTTTCATGACAATCTACCGCGCGATCGACCGCGAGCGCATCGTGCGCCAGAATCTCGCGGACGAACAGGAGGGCGAGGAGCCGCACAGCGTCGCGTGGCTCGACATGTTTGCCTGGACATATTTTGAAGACCTGGACGACAGTGGTGGCGGTGGTGGCAACGTGCGCTTTGAGTTTGGCGGCAACATGCAGCACACGTCGTCCGAGAACGCGCGCTTCTGGATGCTGGAGGTGCTGCTCATGGCGCTGCGCTGGGAGAGCAAAGCCGTCGGTCCGCTCTTTACGCTCACGCCCTAAGCGCCGGTCGTTCGTGTCAAGGTACAAAACTGGTGGTCATCTATTCGGTGTGTGTGATGCATGGAATACAATACGTGGACATCGCCATCCATCGTGCGGCTGGCATACAGTATCCGATCATATCTTGAGCATGATCCGCGGCCCGACGGCCATATTCTCCCACTTGAGCGCGATGAAGAGCACCTCCTTGAGCCAGATGTCGGTCGTGGTCGAGCCGCCAAAGTGGAACACGCAGGAAGACGGCCCCTTGTCCTTAAAGATGACCCAGATGTACTTCTCGACCCAGATCGTGCGACGCACGGAGCCGGTCGCCACGAGCGCTTCGGTTTCGTTGATCGCCTCGTGGATCTCGTCCTCCCGGAAGCGCACGCGGTCCTTGTCGATGGACCGGAACACGAGCATGTAGCCCTCCTTGATCTTGAGCCGCGTGAGCAGAAACACAGTCTTGACGTTCACGCGCGAGTCGTCGGCCTGGATCGACCTGTAGAAGAGCACCGTGTCCTCGTTCACGCGCTGCAGCTTGTGGAAGTGCACGTTAAGCGACGCCGTGTAGATCTTTGGGAAGCGCTCGGGCGACGAGAAGATGTCCCAGCTGCGCTGGAGCAGGTCATAGGCCGAGGTGGTCGGGAAGTGCTTCTCGAGCGCGAACTTGAGCTCCTCGCCCTCGATCTTGCGTTGGTCCGTCCAGCCAAAGACGTTCGCGCCCGTGCTGAGCTTGCCCGGTGCGTTCATGAAGCGCAAAATGTCGTCGCGGGCCTTGACGATGATCTTGGAGTACTCGGCGTCGGGCAGCGGCCGGATGCGGAATGGCGCGTGCACGCGCGGCAGCTGCGCGTCCGTGTGCAGCAGCTGGTGCATGCGGCCGTCGACTTTCATGTGGTCCGCGTTGATCTTGTAGAGCGCGTCGTTTTCGTGGCGCAGCCGCGTCTTGGCATCTGCCAGCTGCATGTATTTCTGTAGCAGCCGCGAGTGGTGCTGCTGTGGTGGCTGTACAGATAACGCTGACGTCACACTACTATTACTACTACTACCACTCCCAGTGGCCGCATCTTTGGTCGAGAGCATGGCCGCGTACTGCTGCTCGAGGCCCTCGAGTTCCTTCTTGAGCGAGTCAATCGTGCTCTACACGGCGTACACATACACAACACACGTCATTAGACACACACACGCACACACACGCACACACACAGATGGTGTCCTTCACGCCTAGTTGTTGGGGACGTACGATTTTCTTGTTGTACGACTTCTTGACGTACTCGCGGTGCTTGATCCGCTTGGTGTCCGCGTCTTTCGCGCCCGCGGTGCCTCGAGGCTGCGCGTTCCTGGCGTGCACTTGCATGGCGTTGTCGTGGGCTTTCTGTACTTGTGGCTTCTAATGCTCATCCTATCAGCGATGTGAATGTACCATCAACGGGAAGTTAATATCAGCCTGTATGTTACTACCTTGTCTGGTTAATGTTAACAAACAAGTTTGGCGGGTTAAGGAACCTTATCCGGATACCCGCTGGTCTTCAGCATGGATCTTCGTCAAAGCAAAGGGCAAGTTCAACCTGGTGGCCGTCACGTGTCTGTCGTGTGCATCACGTGCTCCATTCGCCAACACGCCAAAAAGAAGAAGAAGTCAAGAGACGAAGAAGATGACGATGCTGATCATGCGCCGCTCCGCCACCACGCGCCACGCGCTGCGCCTCAACCAGCGCTGGGCCGGACAGGTGCGTTTGCTCGAATCCTATGCTTGTCATTCGACAGAATGGCCAGCAGCTCATTATGGATGGTGGTGTGTAGGAGCTCTTGCAGCGATGGAACCACTACAAGGTGGTCGCAAACGCCGACGAGGCCGTCAAGGACATTCCACACGGAGCCAAGCTGTGCGTGACTGTGGCGCTTTCTGTTGTTGCTGGTGATGGTGAGGAACATGGGCTAATTTGTTCTTGGGTGGTGTGTTGAACAGAATCGTTGGCGGCTTTGGACTGTGCGGCATTCCGGAGAACAGTATCCAGGCGCTTGTCAAGCAGGTGTGAATGAGTGCAAGTGGTTGTTCTATTGTGCTGGCTAGGGTACTTGCTGACAATGTGGATGGTTCATTATGTAGGGTGCGAAAGAGCTCACGTGCGTGTCCAACAACGCGGGCGTCGACGACTTTGGCCTTGGCCTTCTCCTCCAGACGCGTCAGGTGCGTACACTGCCTCTTTATGTGTCATCGGTGCTTTATTACGATGGCTCTGTGCTCATGTAGTGCTGTTGCTCTCTCTTAAACTCAGATCAAGCGCATGATTTCGTCGTATGTGGGCGAGAACGCGCTCTTTGAGAAGCTCTACCTCACTGGACAGCTGGAAGTGGAGTTGACGCCACAGGTACTGTTGCAGGAATGACCCTTAGTCTGTTTAACACGACTTTGCATACTCACTAGCCATTCTGTGTTCACTCTAGGGCACGTTGGCGGAGCGCATTCGCTCGGGTGGCTCGGGCATCCCAGCGTTCTTCACACCGACTGCGTACGGCACTGTCATTCAGGTACACTTTCTACCTCGCATCCTGCGTAGAGCTACACTTGTGAGTACTCACGTCTCCGCTTTGTATGCGTGCACACAACCCAACAGGAAGGAGGATTCGCGATCAAGCTCAACCCGGACGGCACGACCAGCATCCCGAGCCCACCGCGTGAGGTTCGCGAGTTTGACGGACGCCAGTACGTGATGGAGGAGGGTATCACGGGTGACTACGCGCTCGTGAAGGCCTGGAAGGGCGACAAGGACGGCAACCTCGTGTTCCGCGGCACGACGCGCAACTTCAACGTGGACGCCGCCAAGGCCGGCAAGATCACCATCGCGGAAGTGGAGGAGCTTGTCGAGCCGGGCGAGATCCACCCGGACGAGGTCCACGTGCCGAGCGTCTTTGTCCAGCGCATCTTCAAGGCCAAGAACCTTGAGAAGCGCATTGAGCGCCTGACGCTCTCGAACAGCTCAACCTCGCAGGCACGCGTCTCCCCAGACCGCGAACGCATCATTAAGCGGGCGGCCAAGGAGCTCAAGGACGGCATGTACGTGAACCTGGGCATCGGCCTCCCGACGTTGGCGTCCAACTACATCCCTGAGGGCGTCAAGGTCGTGCTACAGAGCGAGAACGGACTATTGGGCATGGGTCCGTACCCAAAGGAAGGCGAGCAGGACGCCGACCTGATTAACGCCGGCAAAGAGACCGTGACGTACCTGCCAGGTTCGTCGACGTTCACGTCGTCCGACTCGTTCGCGATGATCCGAGGCGGCCACATCCAGCTCACGATCCTCGGCGCGCTCCAGGTCGCCGCGAATGGCGACTTGGCGAACTGGATCATCCCAGGAAAGATGGTCAAGGGCATGGGCGGTGCCATGGACCTCGTGGGCAGCGGCAACCGCGTGGTCGTGACCATGGAGCACAACGCCAAGGGCAATGGCATGAAGATCCTGAACAAGTGTTCGCTGCCGCTCACGGGCAAGGGCGTCGTGAACACGATCATCACGGAGCTCGGCGTGTTCGACATTGTGCCTGGCCAAGGCCTCGTGCTCGTGGAGATCGCGTCCACGACGACCGTCGAGGAAGTGCGCGCGCGCACCGAGGCGCCGTTCCACGTCTCGCCAGACCTCAAGACCATGGACGACTAAGGGACGAGAGAGCAAGGTGCGGTGCGTGTTGAAAACTGAATATCACTGTGAGTCGATTGGCATGTATGCGTTGAGGGAATAGTGATTGATTGGTTGTCTGGCAGCCCTCGTTCCCTAACACCTAGAGTTCGTACGAAGGGCTGGGTAAGAAAGGTGAGGATGTTGGATCCACTGGCGTAGGATTCGAAGAGAGATGGCTATTTCCGGTGCTGATCCGAGTTCTGAGGAGTGATTTCGCTGCTGGGCAATGACAAAGCGAACGAGTGGAGGCGGCTGGATGAAGCCACGGCATAATTCTACTTTCTTCCTCGCGTCGAGGCGTCAGCAGCAGCAGCCAGTAGCTAGAGAGAAATGGCTACGAAGAAGGACACGAAGGAGATCGACTACGTGTCCAAGGAAGCAAACCTGACGTCGCAGATCGAGAGCGAGCGTCAGGCTGCCAAGCGCTGGTGGGACGACTACGGCCTCTGCTACCTCGAGAACGCCAAGGCTGAGGACTTTACGTACGAAAACCGCATCCACGTGCTCAAGTCCAAGCTCGCCGACCCAAAGTGAGCTTGACGCTTAGTTGTTTATGCTGGCTGGATACTTGGGTTCGAATGGCTCACCTAATGGTGGCTCGTAGATTCCAGAAGGCGTCGCTGCAGACCACGAGCGCGGACTACGGCTGCCGCCCACCGTTCAAGGAGTGCCACCAGAAGAAAATTTGAAAGCTCGTCGCCTCCTGACATGTACCTAACTTAACCTTCTCAATTGAAAAGCAAAACTGATATGGCTGACACGCGATGGGTTCAGAAAATCATGGGCGAAACGCAACTGAGAGGCCTCTCTCGTGCTTCTCACTCCTGCATTCGCAGCGCACTGGTTACGATGTCCGCCCACCGCCAATCGATGGTGCTTCTCTCGCTCCTCATGCTCTGCTCGGCGCTCGCTGCTGCGTCCACCGCTGTGCGCTCGGGCGTGAACTGCCGATCGCTGCCCAACCCCATGCAGATGACGTCCAAGCTCTGCGTCTGCCAGCCGTGTTATCTGTGCGAGTTCAGCTTCCGCCGCGGCGGCTGCGGACTCATCAAGACCGACGGCGTGAGTCTCGCGGACGGCGCGGACGTGGCCGTCGAGCAACCGCTGGTCGACCCGGAGCAGTGGTATCTCACATCCGGCGACATCACCAAGTCCCGCGGCGGTGTTAAACGAGATGACCTCTCGGACTACACGTCTGGCAACAACGTGCAGGCGTTCGTGGCCACGAAGGATTTTTTTGACGCCGTGTTCGACGACCTCGAGGCCACGCGCGCCACGGACCGGATCCTGCTCTCGGGCTGGAGCACAGACGACGTCCCGTTCAAGCCCGAGAGCGATCCCACGGGCGCCAAGAGTAGTTTCAAGAGCGTCTTCAGTCGCGCGGTGGCGCGGGGCGTGCACTTCCACGCACTTGTGTGGAACAATCTACTGGAGAAGAGCCAGAACGTGCGTGTGCGGGACTTTATCAACGCGCTGCCGCAGTCCAACGCGACGGGCAAGGCCGAGTTCATCTTTGACGACCGGCTGCCTACGGCCACGTCCGCGCACCACCAGAAGACGCTCATCGTCCAGCGACAAGACGGAGAGGTGGTCGTGGCGTACGTGGGCGGCATCGACCTCACGAGCGATCGCTGGGACACGATCCGACACGACCAGGATGCGCTACGCAAGCGGGCGGGCATCGACAGAGGTAGCAACGGTTGGCTGGACGCCCACGTCCGTATTAAAGGCCTCGCGGCCGAGGACGTGGCTGCGAACTTCATCGCGCGCTGGAACTCCAAAACCAAGCCGGCGGTCGACGCGCTCGACGACATGCTGGACTTTGAAAACCCAGCGTACTCGAGTCTCCCAGTGCTACCCACGGTCCAGGAGAGCGACGAGGACGACTCGCTAGCTGATATTGATAGTGACGACCAGCAGGGGTCACTCAACGTCCAGATCGTCCGCACATTCAGCTGCAAGTACAAGAAGTACGAGTTCGCTCCGAAAGGCGAAACGTCACTTTTCCAGGCGCGCCTCAAGGCCATCCGCAACGCCAAGAACTACATCTACATTGAGGATCAGTATTTTTTGCTCGTGCCGGAGCTGCTGGCGGAGCTACTCAAGGTGCTGCCGCAGCTGCAGCGTTTGATCGTCGTGGTCCCACGCCCTGCGGCCGACGTGAAGCTCGCTGGCTACGAGAAGTACATGTTCGACATGGTGGCGCCACTGCAGCGAGCGTTCCCCAACAAGTTCCAGTTCTACTCGACCAAGAAGACGCGCAACCTGTACATCCACACCAAGCTCGTGATTGTGGACGACGCGTATCTATCCATCGGCTCGGCCAACTGGAACCGCCGGAGCATGACGTCGGACTCGGAGATGGGGGCCAACATTGTCGACAGCGAGCTCGTGAAGCTCACGCCTGACGGCATCACAGCCACCAAGCTGGCGCGTGACTACCGCCTCCGCAAGTTCCAGGAGCACACGGGCTTGAGTTACGAGAGCCTGAGCAAGATGAAGTTCCTGGACGCCGCGAATCAGTTGGACGTTGCGGCCGCAGACGCGAATACGATCCTCGAGCCCCTCGAGCTCGACGAGAAGGCGTTCTTCGCAGCCTACGCCAGCGACTCGGTGCGCGGACTGATCGACCCGCAGGACATGTGCTAAGTGTGGTTCAAATGGAGCTTCGAAGTTGAAGCCGATCTGTGGCAGAATTAAGCTCTTGAAGAGCTCTCTTGGATACAAAGTAGCCACCCTGATTTATCATCCGAGATTATGGCACTGGTTGCAAAGCGCTTGTGGCTTCTGGGCATGTGCTCTTGCGGGCTTGGCTTGTGGGCAAACGTGCTCTAAGCAGTGTGCTCTGTGTTGTGAAGCGCTGGGCGTTGGGCCTTGAGCAGCTCGTCGTGAAGATCGCGCGCCTCGTTCCTCTTTGTCGTGATGATGCCCTTGACAAAACAGCAGCTGCCTGACAGGTGCACTCTTTCGGTCCTTTTCAAATATTTACCTTTCTATATAGCATATACTCGCTTTTCTGTTTTATTTGTGATTTATTATCTAAAAACCCTTTATATTTAAAGTAACGGACAAATGCTCGTTAAGCCTATTATTCGAGGTAGAAGAGGATGGATATCACTTTTTACAAGTGATTTGTTGAGCTGCTCGCGTTGATTGGCCTCGATGAGTGAGGTCCACGATGTTCATTTCCGGATTGCGCGCCTGAGTGAGCAGCCATAGAAGCGATGCTGACGGCCATGAAGCTCGCTCTCGGAGTCGCGCTCACGACGCTGGCGCTGCACGCACAGCCGGCGGCCGCGACCCGCGAGGCCATCAACTGCCGCTTCCTGGACAACCCGATGCAGATGACGCTCAACCTGTGCATCTGCCAGCCGTGCCACATGTGCGAGTTCAGCTTCCTGAGCGTCGGCTGCGAGCTCATCGAGACGCCTAACATGACGCTCTCGGACGGCTCGGACATCAAGGTCGAACAGCCAGTGCTCGATCTGAGTAACTGGTACCTGACCAAGGAGGAGATCGCGACGGCCCGCGGCGGCTTCCCGCGCGACGACCTCTCAGTGTACACGTCGGGCAACCGCATCACGACGTTCGCGGCCACGAACGAGTACTTCCACTCACTTTTCCAGGATGTGGCGACGACCGGCGTGAACGACCGCATCTTCCTCACAGGCTGGAGCGTGGCTGACGTGCCTTTCGAGCCGCAGACCGATCCCACGGGCGCCTGGTCGGGTTTTGAGACTGTCTTCGCGAGCGCCGTGGAGCGCGGCGCGCACTTCAACTGCCTCGTCTGGAACAACCTGCTTGAGTCGCAGCAGAACGTGCAGGTGCGCGACTTTATGAACAACCTGCCGCCGTCGCCCAACGGCGGCAAGGCACTCTTCATCTTCGACGACCGACTCTCGGCTCCGGCCTCGGCGCATCACCAGAAGTCCGTCGTGCTCTACCGCAAGGACGCCGAGCTCGTGGCCTACGTGGGCGGCGTCGACCTGACCTACGACCGCTGGGACACGATCAAGCACAACGTGATCGGCGTCCGAAAGCGCGCGGGAATCCAGAAGATCAACAACGGCTGGGTCGACTCGCACGTGCGCATTGAGGGCCCGGCTGCGCGCGACGTGGCCGCCAACTTCCTCGGGCGCTGGAACTCCAAGACGCTGCCGTCGCAGGACCGACTGGACTATATCATGGACTTTGACAATCCGCCATACGACCCGCTGCCGCCGCTGCCCGAGACCCCCGAGGACGTGGTGCTCGAGAGCCGCGGTTCGCACAACGTGCAGCTCGTGCGCACGTTCAGCTGCCTCTACAAGAACTACGAGTTCGCGCCCAACGGCGAGATCACGCTCTTCCACGCGCGCATCAAGGCCATCCGCAACGCCAAGAACTACATCTACATCGAGGACCAGTACTTTGTGCTCGTGCCTGAGCTGCTCGAAGAGCTCCTCAAGGTGCTTCCACAGCTGCAGCGCGTGATCGTCGTCGTGCCGCGCCCCGGGTCCCAGGAGACGCTCGCCGGCTACGAGAAGTACATGTTTGACAACGTCGTGCCGATCCAGAAGCTCTTCCCCAACAAGTTCCAGTTCTACGCCACCAAGGCCAGTCGCTCGCTGTACGTGCACACCAAGCTCGTGATCATCGACGACGTGTACATCTCGATCGGCTCGGGCAACTGGAACCGGCGCAGCATGACGTCCGACTCGGAGATCGGTGCCAACATCGTCGACGACGAGGTGACCGTGAACGGCGACGGGCTACTCGTGACCAAGCTCGCGCTCGACTTCCGCCTGCGCAAGTTCGCGGAGCACACGGGCGTCAAGTACGACGAGCTCAAAAAGATGACGTTCATCGACGCCGCCAACAAGTTCGACGACTCGACCGAGGACCCGCTGACGACCATCGAGCATCTCGAGCTCATCGAGAAGCCCTACTTCGCCACGTACGCCAGTGACGCCGTGCGCCAGCAGGTCGACTCGCAGGACGTCTGCTTCTAGGATATCAACCAGTTTTGTATGTCGACGGGTTCAGAACCCAAAATAACGAGTTTCAAAAGAAGCCCAAAATCGATGCGTGTCAAAATGATAAGACCCAAATAACTCAGGAAAGCCAAAAGGGTGGATGATAAATCAGGGTGG
Source organism: Globisporangium paddicum (assembly GCA_023334015.1). Classification (NCBI taxonomy): domain Eukaryota; phylum Oomycota; class Peronosporomycetes; order Pythiales; family Pythiaceae; genus Globisporangium; species Globisporangium paddicum. The sequence continues at coordinate 57,308 of JAASFV010000010.1, forward strand.
CTATTCTACCAAGTAGAGTGATTATCGTCAATAGCTGCTGGTATCTTCGATACACCTCACAAATATGATGACGCAGAAATTAGCGCATCATAGTGTCATTATGGTCCTTAAACCTCTGGAACCCAATAGCCTGTTAAAAATTATGCAAATCAGGTGCGGTTTATTGAAGATATTCACTGTACGGAGAAACCCAAACTTATTCTCACATGTACTTTCATCCATAATCTTGCTTCCTCAAATTCAAAACATGGTCCACAATAAATCAGTACGCTCGAGCCACTCGAGACGGCACAATCGCCTCTCTCCATCTCATTAATCACGCGCGAGTGTTTTAGTCTCGCGCCCACTCCTTCCTTCAGTCACTTTCCGATTCGCCCTCCCAGCCTCCAGTCCATCCGCAAGAGAGAGAGATGGTCAGAGCTACGAGTCTGGCTGCGTGGCTCGCGCTCTGTGGCGCGAGCGCGCTCGCCCCCACCGCCGTCGACGCCGGCCGCGAGGGCGTGCACTGCCGACCGCTCGCGAGCCACTACGACATGGTCAAGGAGCTCTGCGTGTGCCAGCCGTGCCACCTGTGCGAGTTCAGCCTGACCGAGGGCAGGTGCGCGCTGATCCCCATGGAGGGCCGCGACAGCTCGGACGGCTCGGACGTCGAGATCGACCAGCCGACGCTCGACCCGGCGCTCTGGTTCCTCTCGGACGCCGAGATCACGAGCTCCCGCGGCGGCGTCCCGCGCGACGACCTGGCTGTGTACACGCCCGGAAACGAGGTGACTGCGTTCGTGGCCTCGGATGAGTACTTCCACGCTATCTACGACGACGTGGAGAAGTGCGGCGCCGACCACCGCATCTTCCTCACGGGCTGGAGCGTGGATGAGGTGCCGTTCAAGCCCCAGGACGACCCGACGGGCGAGCTCACGAGCTTCATCAGTGTCTTCGGCAAGGCGATCTCGCGCGGCACCAACTTCCACGCGCTCGTGTGGAGCAACCTACTCGAGACAGAGCAGAACGTCAAGATGCGCGACCTGTTGCACGCGCTGCCGTCGAGCGACGCCGGTGGCAAGGCGCACTTCATCTTCGACGACCGCCTCGCCGCGCACACGAACGCGCACCACCAAAAGTCGGTCATCATCGAGCGCAAGGACGACCTCGTGGCCTACGTGGGTGGCGTTGACCTCACGAGCGACCGCTGGGACACAATCCTGCACGACCAGGACATACTGCGCACGCAGACGGGCATCCAACGCGCCTACAACGGCTGGGTCGATGCCCATGTGCGGCTTGTGGGGCCCGCGACCAAGGACGTCGCGGCCAACTTCATCGCACGCTGGAACTCCAACACCAAGCCGTCGACGGACCTGCTCGACGACCTTCTCAACTTCGAGAACCCAGACAGCGTCAACCTACCCCTGGGCACGTGCGGCGCCGACCCGGAGAAGGATGCGCGGCACAGCGGCACGCACAACGTGCAGATCGCGCGCACGTTCAGCTGCGAGTACAAGAACTACGAGTTCGCGCCGCGGGGCGAAACGTCCATCTTCCAGGCGCGCATCAAGGCCATCCGCAACGCCAAGAACTACATCTACATCGAGGACCAGTACTTTGTGCTCGTGCCGCAGCTGCTCGACGAGCTCCTCAAGGTGCTCCCGCGACTGCAGCGCATCATCGTCATGGTGCCGCGTCCGGACTCGTCGGCCACGCTCGGTGGCTACGAAAAATTCATGTACGACAACGTTGAGCCGATCCAGAAGAAATACCCGAACAAGTTTCAGTTCTTCACGACGAAGAAGAGCCGCTCGATCTACGTGCACAGCAAGCTCGTGATCATCGACGATGTCTACCTGTCCGTGGGCTCGGCCAACTGGAACCGCCGGAGCATGACGTCGGACTCGGAGATCTCGGCCAACGTCGTGGACAGTGACCACGTCGTGGCCCCCGAGGGCATCACGGTCAACCGGCTTGCGCGCGACTTCCGCATCCGCAAGTTCATGGAGAAGTCGGGCCGCGACTACGCGACGCTGGACGCGATGACGTTCCTCGAGGCCGCCGACCAGCTTGACCTCGCGGCACAGGAGCCTGGGACACTCATCGAGCCCATGGAGCTCGATGAGAAATTTTACTTTACGGCCTACAACAGCGAGCATCTGCGCGAGTTCTCTGACGCCGACGACCTCTGCGTCGACACGCTGTAGGGCGGCAGACAACACGAGTTTTGCGCTTTTGCTTTGTTGATAAATGCACTACGATTGATTTTGATTCCTCGTCTTGTGGTGCTGAACGGTACCCGCTGAGCTCTTGTGAGCAACATGGTCCGCCAGCTCTTCTCCGATGAGCTACAGCTCTATGAGCATAGGAGGGGAACTAAATGTGCTCCTCAACTCGAAACTCGTTCTCGCTGGCGAGGCGTTCACGCTCATCAGTCGCCCATGCGTGTCAGTTAGCACCAGCACAACACTATTGACTATGGCTTCGTTTCGACACCTAAAGTCAAGATCACACGCGATTTTCGCCATCGCCAAGTTCCTGGAGCTCAACAGACGCCCCAAACTAGCCCTATACTGTCACTAGCGACTCAATGAGCGTCGACTTTGCTGGAAGCTGGGGTCACGCTAAGTCCAGGGGGCTGAACTTGGGATCAAGGAGAAAGAAGTGGCAGCAACGTTCAGAGAACCCAGGTGTCTCAGATCGAAAGGAGAGTCGTTACGCTTCAGTTGCGAGAGAAGAACTCGGTCATGAGTCGCTGAGGATCCTCTCGACAGGCGCTCCAGAGCGTCCAAGAGCTCCATATCCCAACTTCCCAACATGAAGAGCTCCCTTCGTCCAATTTTCCTCGCTCTTGTGACCCTGGCCTGCTGTCTACATGACCAAGCACTCGGCTCTCAGCGCAATGGCGTGATCTGCCAGCTTCTCCCGACTCCATTGCGCATGGGCGACCAGATCTGTCGCTGTAAGCCCTGTCACATGTGCTCTTCCGACTCGGAGCTTTCAGAGTGTCAGCTGATCGCCATCGATGGCCTCGACCTCTCCGATGGCTCTGAACTCCCAGTGGACCAGCCAGAGACCGACCCGGAAGCATGGTTCCTGACCCAAGACGAGATCACCACGTCACGCGGGGGAGTTCCACGAGGCGACTTGGCAGTGTTCACGACCGGCAACCTCGTCTCTGCGTTCGTGGCATCTCAGGAGTTCTTCCACGCGGTCTTCACGGACGTCCGGGCCACATCCAGCGGTGACCGCATCCTGCTCACCTCGTGGACGGTCGATGACACGCCGTTCGAGCCAAAGGCTGACCCCGCGGGCGAGATCTCGAGCTTCAACAACATCTTTGGCCACGCGGTGGTCCGCGGTGCCGGGTTCTACGCGCTCGCGTACCCGAATGTGTGGGAGAAGCCAGGCAATACGCGCGTGCGCGACTTCCTCCACGGCCTGGGGCCATCCCCGAACGGCGGCCGCGCGCAGTTCCTCTTCGACGACCGCCTTGCATCCGCGGTCAACTCGCATCATCAGAAGACGCTCGTAATCGAGAGTGAGCGCGGCTACGTCGCCTACGTGGGCGGCATCGACCTCACCGTCGGCCGCTGGGACGACCTCGCGCACACGCAGCTGAGCGGCTGGATGGACTGCCACGTGCGCATCGCTGGCCCCGCGGCCTCGGACGTCGCGACCAACTTCCTCTCGCGCTGGAACTCGACGGCCACGCCTGGCCACTCGTTCACGGGAACGCTCAGCGAGTTTGCCAACCCAGAGTACACTCTGCTGCCTGGGGTGGCCAGCTCACCACCGTCAAATGGTCATCACGCGGTGCAGATCGTGCGCACGTACAACCCAAGCTACGCCAAGTTCGAGGCTGCGCCACAGGGGGAGCGCTCGCTCTTTGACGCCCGCATCAAGGCCATCCGCAACGCCAAGAACTTCATTTACATCGAAGATCAGTACTTTGTATTAGTCCCACAGCTGCTCGACGAACTCATGAAAGTGCTCCCAGGCCTCCAGCGGCTCATCGTCGTAGTGCAGCGACCTGGGAATGACGAGGGCTACGCCGCGTACAAGAAGCTGCTGCATGACATGGCGGCGCCCATGCAGAGGCGGTTCCCCAACAAGCTCCAGTTGTACTCGACCAAGCCAGAGCGCAACATCTACGTGCACACCAAGCTTGTGCTCATCGACGACGTGTACCTGTCCATCGGCTCGGCCAACTGGAACGACTGCAGCATGCTCTCGGACTCGGAGCTCAACGCGAACGTCGTGGACCAGGAGCTCTTCACATCGGCCGATGGTGTGCGCGTCACAGAACTCGCTCTCGACTACCGGATCCGCAAGTTCGTGGAGCTCACGGGGCAGAGCTATGAGAGGCTGCGTGGCATGACGCTCCTCCAGGCGGCAGACCAGCTGGACGCGGCCACGAAGGACCCCACGAGCATCCTGGACAATCTCGAGCCGGAGGAGCGCAACTACACGCCATTGTAGCTCTAGCGTATCTGTAAGAAGGGAGGCGTGAGCTATGAGGCTCAAGCCCTATGGCGATGTTGAACAGGCAAGCGCAGAGCTGTTGGTGGTGTCACGATTTAGAAATCGCAAACTCGTCAACTCCTGAATCAGACTCAGTAGTCCTGATTTTACGAGTCAAAGATTTTGCCATTCATGTTTATGATTGGTTTAAAATAAGCAGTAATTGACTATGATTAGATAAAATAAATGAGATGACTGTTTACCATCATTCCGGATTTGACAAGCATGCATTCCGTATCACACTCAAACAAAGAGCTCCCAAGACCGCTTCTAAAGCGCTCACTTCCGCTCTCCGCAGCTCACACCACGCCACCAACCGCGCGTGATGGCGCCCGCTGCATCAGGACACATGTCTTTGTGGATCACAGTGCTGCTGGTTTGCTGCAGCATCGTGTCTGTGGAGGCGGCGGTCGACCTCACGACCGCGCGGTGTCACCCGAAGGCGAGCTTCACCGACATGGTCAGCTCCCAGTGCATCTGCGAGCCCTGCACGCTCTGCTACTTTAAGTTCGTGTCGTGGGAGTGTCGCTCGTTGGCCAACGACTCGGCCACGGACGTGCTGGTCCCGTACGCGGACGATCTGCTGGGGCTCCAGCAGCCCGTGCTGGGCGCCTCGGACTGGTTCCTGACTGAGAAAGAGCTCACGAGGTCGCGCGGCGGCATTCCCAGAGACGACCTGCAGGTGTACAGTGAGAACAACAACGTGCAGCTCTACACAGCGACCAATAAGTTCTTCTCGTCCGTGTATGATGACCTTGAGTCCCTCACTGACTCGGACTGGCAGGTGTTCCTCACGGGCTGGTCGCTCGACAACGTCCCGTTCCGCCCCAAGACGCCCGACTGGCAGAACTCGACCTTCCAAGCGCTCTTCGGCCGGGTCATGGAACGACAGATCAAGGTGCGTGCGCTCGTGTGGGCCAACATCCTGGAGAGAGCGCAAAACGTGGCGATGCAGCACTGGATGAACAGCTTCCACGGTAGCAACAACACGAGCAATGCGAGTCTGGGGCTGCTGCTCTTTGACAACAGGCTCCCATATGCAACGTCCTCGCATCACCAGAAGACATTGGTACTCAGTCATCCAGATCGCCTGTCGATCGCGTACCTCGGAGGTATCGACATGACCAATGATCGCTGGGATACGCGCTTTCACAACCACACAAAGCTGCGCAAACTGCTCAAGATCGCGCGCCACCACGATGGATGGGTCGACTCGTCGCTTCGTATCGAAGGCCCCGCGGCGCGCGATGTGGCCGCGAACTTCGTTGGACGCTGGAATGCGCAACAGCAGCCGCTCGTGCCCGACGAGGAGATCATCGCGTTCGACAACCCGTCGCGGTCCCTCGATGAAGCTCAGGTCTCCATCTCATCGGCACAGGACAACGAGTCGATCACCGCCTTGTCCAGCAGTGTTAGTCTGGGCACTGCAAGCGTCCAGATCACGCGCACGTTCAGCTGCAAGGTGGACTACGACTTTGCCGCCAAGGGCGAGGTGTCGTTGCTGCACGCGCGCCTGAAAGCCATCTCGCGTGCGCAGAACTACATCTACATTGAGGATCAGTACTTCATCAATGTGCCCGAGCTGCAGGTGGCGCTGCTGCGTCAACTGCCATTGCTGCGCGCGCTTGTGGTCGTGACGCAGAAGCCGTCGCTTGGTACCTCGGCCGTGGGTTACGGCAAGCTGCTCTACGAGATGCTTGCGCCGCTGCAGGCGCAGTTCCCGGACAAGGTGCACGTGTTCACGATGAAGCCGTCGCTGGACCTGTACATCCACACCAAGGCCGTCCTCATCGACGACGTCTTCGTGTCCATCGGCTCGGGCAACTGGAACCGGCGCAGCATGACCTCGGACTCGGAGATCGCGGCCAACATTGTCGATGCAGCAATCGTGAGCGAGACGCCTGAGGGCATTACGGTCAACTCGCTGGCGCGCGCCTTCCGCCTAGCCAAGTTCAGCGAGTTCTCGGGTCTGAGCGTCGACGAGCTGAGCGACATGAGCTTCTTCGACGGCGTCCACGCGCTCGAGCTCGCTGCGATCTCCGCCGACAGCGTCATCAGCAAGCTCAGCGTCGGCTTCGAGCCGTACTTTGACGTCTTCCCGCGCGAACTCGAGGACGTCATCGACCCGTACGACGTCTGTGACGCTCCGTAATTGCATGGTTATCCTGAGTTCACAAAAGTAAATACACGAACAATGTTGATCTATTCATTTGGACACCAGAGGTCTCACTTGGCAGTCTATGGCTCACTCTATAGGAGATACTCACTTGGTGGCCTCTTCTTCGCCGTTAAAGTCGTCTGGATCCACCACGTGGCGCGTGTATGAGGGCGGAAAGAGCGCGAACTCCCACTTGGCGTCGACCTGCAGCACGTCCAGTAGCGCCTCGGGCGACGAATCCTCGCGCGCCGCCGTGTCCAGCAGCTCGCAGCTCTCGACGAGCCCCATCTGGTCCAGTTTCTCAACCGATAGCTTGTTTCCGAGCTTCTCGGCGAACTTCTCGAGCCGGAAGCGGCGCGCGAGCCGCCCCACTTTGATCTGCTGGCTCTGATTCACGGCCACGAGCGCCCCAATGTCCACAAAGTTGGCTGCGATCTCCGAGTCGGACGTCATGCTGCGCCGGTTCCAGTTGCATGAGCCGATGGACACGAAGATGTCGTCCACGATGAGCACCTTGGAGTGGATGTACAGGTCGCGCCGCTCCCGCGTCGTGTAAATCTTGAATTTGGCGGGGAACTGGCGCAGCAGCGGGTGGGCCATCTGGAACACGAGCTTCTCGTAGCCAGCCACACGCGCCTCGGCGGTTACGGTCGGCCGCTGGACGACCACCACGACGCGCAGCAGACGCGGGAGCACCTCCACGAGCGCGTCCATGAGCTGTGGCATGAGGAAGAAGTACTGGTCCTCGATGTAGACAAAGTTCCTCGCCTGCCGGATCGCCTTGACGCGCGAGTGCAGTAGCGTCAGCTCGCCCTTGGGCGCAAACTCGGGGTACAGATCCGGCTTGTGAGGGCTGAACGTGCGCACGATCTGCACGTAGCACGTCGTCGACGTGTCATCATCGCTGAGAGAGTGACGGAGAGCCTTGGAGCTCTTCAGTTGCACGACATTGCGCACATTCGGCGGGCTCTTGAACTTGAGCACCTCGTCGTCCAGGTCCACGCACGGCAGTTTCTTGGAGTTCCACCGCGACGAAAAGGTTGCGGCCACATCCTGAGCTGCCGGGCCCTCGAGCCGCGAGCACGCGTCGATCCAGCCGTCGGAACCGCTGTGAACCCCGCGCTCGCGTCGGAGCACGGATTGGTCGTGCGCGAGCGTGTCCCAGCGGTCGTGCGTGATGTCGAGGCCGCCCACGTAGGCCACGAGGCGACCCTGGCGCTTGATCACGACGATCTTCTGGTGGTGCGCGGACGAGTGGTGCGGCAGGCGGTCGTCGAACACGCACAGGCACGAGCCACTTAGTTGGTTGGTTGTGGCCGAGATGTCTGATGGCGGCGGTGCGAGCGCGTTAAGCCAGTCGCGGGCCGCCACCACCTTGTCCGTCTCGAAGAGACTCGCCCAGAGCAACACGCGCACGTGGACGCCTCGCTGCAGTACGGCACGCCTGAGCGTCTGCTCAAGGGTTGTGGCTTCCGCTTGCTCCCTGGAGGCGGCGGACGCGACAAGCGGCACCTGGAGACTCAGCTCCCAGCCGGCGATCCAAATGCAGTCGGCGTCGCCACTGGCGGCCTCCATGTCGACGAACATGGCCGCAAAGGCCTTGTCACTGCTGGCAAAGAGCACCACGGTGTTACCTTGCGACGCGCTCTGGAGATCTGACCGCTCGATGCCGCCCCGGAACGCCGAGATTTCACTAGCGGACAGCAGCCATGCGGCCGGATCGAGCTCCGGCTGCACCGGGTCAGGTGACGCTCTGGTGCTCGCGACGGCGCTGTGCGCGTCCTCGTTCACGGCTAGCTGGTTGCGGCACGAGGAGAAGATGGAGCCCATGGATGCTGCAGCTGTGTGGAGGATGGTCGACTGTTGTGGAGTGAACCGAATGACAGCATTGCCATCTAGCAAGTGGCATGAAAGGTCGCCCGTTGAGGCGCAGTTGTTCCTGCAGTTGGTGGGTGCTGGAGGGCGTGCGGGTGAGCAGGATAATGGAGGGTGAACTGCTCGCTTGTACAGCGCTCATGGTGGTGTCAATTGCTGCTCACATTGGCGCATCACCTCTTCGTGCTATGGTACACATTGAAGTCTGGCATTTTAACAGTGGGATGGTGATGCTCCACATTGAAGCGCTCCTAGTACTATATACAGATGGTGTCTGTGAAGCTGTGAATGAGCCCCGTGCATCGCGCCATGCTTTCTCCGCAACATGCGCTCATGAGAGCCGTGCTCGTCGCCATCCTTCTCGCCTGCGCCACGATGCGACTCTCATATCCGCATAGAGCTCATTTCGTGCTGAACGTTGCTTTCTGGATATATGCAATTCCGCAGTCCTCTTTATCTTCATGATCCGCTCAACTCGCCATCCACAAGCCTTGCATATACAATTAATCAGGTTTTTTAAAACAGGTCGTCGCATTGGAAATAGCTATTTGACGAAACGGAAGAGGGCTGTGTATCTGCATGGCGCAAGGCGATTCTTTCCACGTGCATAATCGCAGAGCCAACGCCCCCATTCGGCATCCCTTCCTGGCACCCATCAGTCTTCACGTCACTCACCAAGATGCGCTGGTCTTCGCTCGCGTCGCTCGCTCTCGTCGCCTTCTCCAGCCTCTCACTCTTCCACTCGACACGCGCCGCACCGCAGATGGCTCTCGATGCAGTCACCGACGCGCAGGTCAGCGTTAACCAGGAGTTCGTGGCCATCCCGCCCATCACGTGCGAGTCGACGCCCGACGCCGCGGCGCTGTGGCTCCGTCGTATGGACAAAGTGATGGAGCGCGTCGCGCTCGGCGGTCTCATGACGCTGCCACCGAACGCCGTCAAGGCCGTCGGGACGATCTCCAGCGTCGTTGTGTCTACTGACAGCCTGCTGCACGACAAGAGCGTTCTGCTCAACGTGTTCGCGGCCACGCCGGCGATCTGGAAGAGCGGCTACTGGTACGCGCCGATCAAGACATGGCAGCCACTCTTCTCGGCCGTGTGGAACAAGACCGTGGACGTTGCCATCGCCAAGCGCACATGCACCGAGGCGCCCGACGAGGAGCCGTACACAGCAGCGATCAACGCCACGGCGCTCATGATCCGCTTCACCAAGGACAACTACTTCCTCAACGGCCAACTGGAGACGGACGGCTTCGTGAACGCGCTCAGCGATGCGTACCTGGTCTTCCTGGCGCAAGTGGTCGCGCGGCTCGTGTCGCCCGCGCACGTGCTCTCGGAGACACAGCTGCGCGTGTTCATGAGCACGATTCCGTCCAAGAAGGTTGGCATGGACCTCTCCGCGCCCTTCCCAACCTACGTGGATACGGCCAAGTACGCGGCCTCGGACGCCGCAACCCTGCGTGCCTTCCTCTCCACTGGCGGCGCGACGCCAGCTCTGAGCTTTTAGCATGGATATGAAACTCATTTGTTTAACACTAAGCAAAAACATGATGTATATTAACACGCGCTCGTGGATTCCAATGCCACGAGGCGAGCGGACTGCTTGACATTCGACACTTAATTCGCAATGAATTTAAATAATAAATCGTTCGCATTGCGCAAATAAATAATGGCACGACGGCGGTGCCTCCTCAGACGACGGCGTGGATCGTGTCAATCTGCGCGACGTACGAGGAGTTCGACGACGCATCGTCCTTCTCCTCCTCGTCGTCTTGCAGGCGCAGCTCCATGACGTGGCTGCGGTCGGAGCGCGCCGAGGGTGTGTCGGGCATGGCCGTGTACGCGGTGCCGAACGAGCGCTCGGACGACGTGTCTTCGTTCACGCGGTCATTGATCTCAACGATGTGGATGTCGAAGGGCACGGCGGCGACGGCAGCACTCGTATTCGTAGCGTTCTGGTAGTTGCTGGCAGCGGCGGCGGCGGCGTTGCGGTTCTCGAGGTCGCGCGCGCGCAGCTTCTGCAGCTTGTAGTGGAGCTCGTCCTTGCGGTCGCCCTTCTTGACGTCCTCGTGCCAGCTCGCGAGGCGCAGCGACATGCGTGCGCGGCGCGCCTGATACATGCGGTAGGCGCCCGTGATGCCCACGGGCCGCGCGGGCTCCTCGAGCTCCTGCAGCGTGCGCAGGTCGTGCTCGTCGTAGTGTACGCTCGAGCGCGAGACGCACGAGAAGCACGAGAAGCAGGACGAGAGGCAGGCGAGCGAGCACCCGAACGCGCGCAGCTGTGCGTGGCACGTGGCGCTGCGCGAGAGCATGAGGATGAAGGGCGCGACGCCCACGACGAGCAGCAGCAGGAAGACGGCGTACTGCAGGATGGTGCGCATGACCTCTCCGGTGTCGGCCATGTCTGTATGTTGAAGGTGGTAATGCGGCGGGGCTTGTGGTGGCGCGGGGGATTCGGGGAATGACCGTCACAGGCACCAGAGGAGAGGTTGGCGCGTGGGATCCCACCCACCATCAGCTCCATTAATACAAACAGCAAGTCTCTTTTGAGTGAATGAACGCATTCTGTGGAGCTGCTCGAATGTACAGTAGGAGTTTTGTATCAGACGGTGCCAAAGAGCGGCGCCATTCCCGCAAAGAAACGGCTGCGTGTCCATCCCTCCTCTGTTTTTCCTTGAGCATGTGAAACGAGGGACTCTACACTTGGGATTTGTATGTAAATGTGAAATTCGGGATGGAATAATAGGTTCAACACGGATCCTTCGGGACGATCTGTCTGGACTGACGCCTCTTCTTTTTTCTGCAGCCGGAACTTCAATTGCGAAGAGCTCATTCTTGCTCATTTTTGATACAAAAATCCGGTATCTCAAGCGCTCCAAATCGCATCGCCTGGTGCCCCATGTGGGTCGTCACCTGTGCGAATATAAACAGCGCGAGCTCTTTACAAATCCGCTCTCTGTACACTGTATGAGGCTCCCCTTTTCTCTCGCTGCAGATGATGCCCACAGGCTGTTTTTGCCAGTCAGACAGACGATCCACAGCCAGAATGGTGGGTGGACTGACGATTTTGCTGGAGGGAAAGAAAAGCGTCCTTTGGTTGGCCCCGCCAATCGAGCAAACGTGCGTCTTTGTCTCGAAGGACAACATGTCGCGATGCTGCCTACGGAGGCTTTGAATTTGGAAGCGTTTGGCAGTTCACTAGTCTTGTGCACTTGCTTAAATGAACACCAGGTGGAATCGAGCACCAGGTGTGGCATGTTCGCCACTCAAATGTCCAACACATGCGGCAAAAACCTGGCTGCGCTCTATTTTCTGTGCAGCAGCTTCAACTGCAGAGGCCCATCTCCTTTTGTGGCCGACACCCATCTCCGTTTTTTGGCGACTTATTGGGAAGCATGCCACACTGGAAAAACACCACAGTTTGCTGTGGTCCACCTCATTTGCTGTGGTCCACTCCACTTTCACTTTGACGTGGTCCACCTCACACAAACTTGTGGATCGCCCCACATCAAAATGTGGTTCGCCTCACACAAATCGATGTGGTCCACCTCATCCAAAATGGAATATCACATTAAACAGGGATTGCGAGCTGCTGCTCCACATTGAAGATGTCTGCCTTGTGTATGGAGCACGTGGCAACCAAAGCCGGGGACGAACTTCGGGTGAAGTGAACGAACTGAGGGGAGCGAAGAGAGCCCGAAGGAGGGCTAGAGAAGCACGCGATCAGCGAGCACCAGCAGGAACTGCTGAACTGCAGCTGATGGAATTTCCGAGCCAGGCAAAATCGAGCTCATATATCAATAGCCAGGGTGCATTGGAGAAAGCCTTCACTTCGGAGTGCTACGTGTTCCATTTCGGAATGTTATGTGCTCAAAAATGGATGCCCTTGCTTCAGTCATTTGGAAAGAATATGCATCATAATTCCAGCAGAATTATCAAAACCAGTCATGATTTTCACAAATATTCCTAAAGAGGGTGAGCTTTAACTTGGTTTGCACTCATCAAAGCGGCAATAATACCCTGTTTTGAGAACTCAGGCCTCCGTTGGTCGATGTGTCATGCTCCGTTGTTGAACTTGGGGGCGGATGACGCGCGCATCCCCTTCAGCTGCTTCAAGCGCTGTCCTCTTCATCCGCTTTGACTTGCTTTTTGTATGCTCGGCCAGTCTCGCGATCACCCAGCTGGACAAAAACAAATGACAAGCATCACCTCGACACGCGTTAAAAAACGGACTTCATCCTGGAAGATACAGGTAAACTACCAAATAAAATACAAACTTAGCAACGTAAAGGATGCGAAAACCAGTTTTTATAGTAGGCTTCTAATAGAAAAGAAACACCTGGTCCAGTTTTTGTTTAAAGCAACATACTAAATCAGCAATAGATAACCAAGTGCAGGTAAACTTCAACAGTCGGCTTTTGGGTTCAGCTGACGCGTCAACAGTCCTCGTATCAGCAGCTCCACTGTGCCAAAGAGGCCAACGGATCTTGTCGCTCGCTCGCTCGCCCCGCCCTGCGCTCCACAGATCTCAGTTTGCAAGTGTCGTCTTCGAGCACAAGCCACCCAAGTCATCCCCCCTCTCTCCACTCCCTCTCCACCATGAGCCAAGAAACGTACGTCGGCGCCATTGACCAGGGCACGACGAGCTCGCGCTTCATCATCTTCACGCACGGCGGCGAGATCGTGGCGTCGCACCAGCTCGAGCACAAGCAGATCTACCCGCAGCCGGGCTGGTCGGAGCACGATGCGGAGGAGATCATGACCAACACGAACCTCTGCGTGCGCGAGACGCTCGCCAAGAGCAACATCGGCCTGCACCAGCTCGCCGCCATCGGCATCACCAACCAGCGCGAGACCGCCGTGATCTGGGACAAGCACACGGGCAAGCCGCTCTACAACGCCATCGTGTGGCACGACGCGCGCACCTCCGACATCGTCCACCGCCTCAAGAACGGCGAGGGCGAAGGCTTCCCGGGCACGGGCGGCGACCGCTTCCGCTCGGTCACCGGTCTGCCGATCGCCACGTACTTCTCGGCCGTCAAGATCATCTGGCTGCTCGAGAACGTCCCGGGTCTCCGCGAGAAGGCTGAGAAGGGCGATGCGCTCTTTGGCAACATGGACACGTGGCTCATCTGGCACCTCAGCGGTGGCGTGAATGGAGGCGTGCACGTCACGGACGTCACCAACGCCTCGCGCACCAACCTCATGAGCCTTGACACGCTCCAGTGGAACGACGACATCCTCAAGACGCTCAACATCCCCAAGGCGCTGTTGCCAGCGATCAAATCGTCGTCCGAGGTGTACGCCAACGGCCACGCCGACTCGTGCATCGCCGGCATCCCTATCGCCGGTGACCTCGGTGACCAGCAGGCTGCGCTCTTCGGCCAGACGTGCTTTGCGCCAGGTGAGGCCAAGAACACATACGGCACGGGCTGCTTCTTCATGATGAACACGGGTACGACCCCGACGCCGTCCACCAAGGGCCTGCTCACGACGCTCGGCTACAAGATCGGCAACCAGCCAGCCGTGTACGCGCTCGAGGGCTCCATCTCGTACGCTGGTGCGCTCATCCAGTGGCTGCGCGACAACCTCAAGATGATCTCGACAGCCCCTGAGATCGAGGAGCTCGCGCGCCAGGTCGAGGACAACGGCGGCGTGTACCTCGTGCCGGCGTTCGGCGGCCTCTTCGCGCCTCACTGGCGTGACGACGCGCGTGGCGTGCTGGTCGGTCTGACCGCGTACGCTACCCGCGAGCACATCGCCCGCGCCGCGCTCGAGGCCACTGCGTACCAGACGCAGGAGGTCGTGACCGCCATGGAGGCGGACTCGGGTGTGCACCTGACCAAGCTCAAGGTCGACGGCGGCATGGTCGTCAACCAGTTGCTCATGCAGTTCCAGTCGGACATCTCGAACGTGCCCGTGGTGCGCCCCGTTGTGGCCGAGACCACGGCCCTTGGCGCGGCCTACGCCGCGGGTCTCGCCGTGGGCTTCTGGAAGACTATCGAGGAGCTCCGTGAGAACTGGAAGATCAGTGCCACGTGGGAGCCCAACATGACTGGCGAGAAGCGCAACGCGTACATGAAGCAGTGGAACAAGGCCGTCGAGCGCACGCTCAACTGGGAGGACAAGTCCAACATGTAAGTGAGTCTTCCGTGTGCCTCCGCTATTCTTGCACTTCGTCAGTACGCCTAAACGCACGCGCTTTGGTGTACGGAAGGGAGGAAGAGGAGCTGGCGCATAAGGAGAAGCTGCAGGCCAACTCCAAATTGTGAGTGTTCATTCGTAGTCAGTAGGACCAGCAAGCTGATGGATTCTCTCCACCAGCGATGACCAAACAACAATAACCAAGGTTCATTTTGAAACTCGTGTCTTCTATTTGGTGATGGAGGTGACGGAGACGTTGTACTTCTCCAGCAGACTCGCGAGGCGGTCGGTCGAGTACTCCCATCGCGGCGGCTGCTGTTGTTGCTGTGTTATGGTAATGCTGGCAGGTGCAGATAGCAAAGCCAGTGACGAGGGCGCAAGCACCGTCTTGGCTGGCAGCTTATGCTGCAGGCGCAGGTCGAAGCTCGGATGGTCGAAGGATTCCCTCTCCTCCTGCACCGAATCCAGCTGCGCGAACCGAGCCAGCGTCTGTGGGACATCGCTCTGCTGGTAGCTGCCCGTTGATGTTGTGTGGAGCTCTTCGCCCAGCACGCCTTTGCCGAGCTCGTAGATCCATGAGATCGGCTTGATCTCTGCTGTGAGCGGCTGTGAAGATAACGAGATGTGCGAGTAGGACGAGAATGACGGTGATGAGCTCCCGTCCTCGTGCTGGTTGTTGTTATAGTGGCTGGACTTGTGCCTGGTTCGCGCCTCAATCGGGTGCAACTTGGCTGGCGGCTTCTTGCTCTTGAGTTGCTGCTGTTTCTTATTGTTCGTTGGGCCTTTCGTCTTTGTGGGTGGGCTCCCTCGGCTCACTGATGGCGATTGCGATTGCTGGTGAGCATGCTGTGGCCTCTTGGCAGCAGACACGACAGGACTGGGTGCAGGGAGCAGTCTAGGCTTGTGACCGTTCACCAGCGGTGTGAGATCTTGTGCATAACAGCCAACTATCTTCTTAAGGAAGTGCGTCTTGCGCTGCTGGTGCTGGTTCTTCTTGTCCAAACCTGGGAAGGGCGTCAATGGTGAGCTGCTCTCACTACCAGCAGCTGCCAGTTGCAATGTCCGTCGCAGTGGAATGGGGATCATCTCCTTCATTCTCCTGCGTTTGGTGCTGCTGTCACTCGTTACTGACTGCGGCGTCATGGCCAACCCATCGCCGTCCTCCTGTTCGGGGCTGGAGCTATTGAGCTGCTGCTGGTGATACTTGAGCTCCTCGTTGCGCTTCTTGCGCTCCATTGAGAGCTGGAAGAGCCGCCGCCGCTCACGCGCGAGGGCGCGCTCCGCCGCTAGCTGCTTGACCTGCGTGCTCTTGCGATTCTGCATCTCCTGCTGCTGCTGGCGGAGCAGCTCCTGCTTGGCGCGCAGCAGCTGGAGCTGATCATTGTATTTGGCCTCGGCTTGCACGAGCATGCTGAGCTTGGGCAGCGGCGATGCTGTCGAAGACGGAGTCACGGATCCGCCGATGCTTCGTGCCATCAAGTAGAGACACGCAACGCAGAAGACTTGGTCATCGCCGTCTTCAGCAATCGTGTCCGCGTCGATGAGTCCAAAGCAGCTGCAGCAGACGCTCTCGCTCTTCTTCTTGCTGTCCACCAGTTGCTCGACAGTGTCCTTCTGCTGGTGGTGATAGTGATTCCTCCAGGCGTGCTGGATCTCCATCGCAGCCCATTCGCGCTCGAGCTCGTCGTCGTCATCGCCTTCTTGGTCGCTGTCACCACGCTCCTCGTTAGCAGCGACTTCATGATCAGAGGGAAGCTCGTCGCCACTCAGTTCGTATTCGTCGCTCTCCCGTAGCTCTTCGTAGCCGCTCACCTCCATGGCCACCGCTTCAGCCACACGCCAGCCTCATTCACTGGTTGTCACTCATCCAACTGACTAGCGAGGCTATAAATAGCACTCGCGGACTATTTGGGCCATGCCAATCAACCAAGTGGCTCGTGCTCATGTCTGGTGATGATGGAGCCATTGGAATGGAAGACCAACCCATTGTGTGTCTTGTCTTTGTCCAAATAAGTTGAAGTTTAGACCCCATGCTTTAGTGACATGTCAAACGCAGTTGGGTTGCTTTTTGCAGACAATTTGCTTATTTGGACAGAGCGTGTCCCTCGGTTTACGAACAATTCGAATTTTGCTGCAAACGCATCTCAACCAATGCAATATGCTAAACCAAAGGTTATATCCACACGCAACACTGTTAATAGTCAGAAAGAGACTATCGCTTTAGACAGGATATGCAAATACCAAAAATGAGCTGCTCGAAAAGCGCAATGACGCTTTGAAACGCAACCCGCCACCACGCACGCCCATGCGACGGCGTCCTCCCTCACAACACAAGCAGCTCCGTCGCCATGTCGACCACCGCCGCCGTGCCGTCGGTGCTGCCGCACGCGCCCAAGCACGCGGACCTGCAGCAGGATGTGGGCATGAAGATCCTGCTGGGCGGCATCGCCAACACGATCGCCTGCAGCGTCACGCACCCAATCGACACGATCAAGGTGCGGCTGCAGCTGCAGAGCCTCGCGCCGCCCACGTCCGCTGCTGCGAGCGCAGGCGCGATGAGCGTGGTTCCGACGCGCTATCTGGGCTTCCGTCATGGCCTGCTGGCGATCCTGCGAGAGGAAGGCTTCGTCAACGGCTGGTACAAGGGCGTGCAGGCATCGCTCATTCGCGAGGCGTCCTACTCGTCGCTGCGCTTTGGACTCTACGACGTCGTCAAGGAGATCTATGAAGACAAGGTCTTCCCCAACTCGGCGCCGAGTATCGGCGGCACGACGCCGCTGTACATCAAGTTGCTCGCAGGGGCGACGTCCGGCGCGGTTGGCAGCGCGCTCGCGAGCCCCATGGATCTCGTCAAGGTGCGCATGCAGAGCGACCGCACGGGTGAGCGCTACGGGAACCGTTTCCTCTTCGCGTGCAAGGACATCTATCAGCACGACGGACTCATCAAGGGCTTCTACCGCGGTGTGGGGCCCACGACGTTCCGCGCCATGGCGCTCACGGCCGCGCAGCTGCCGAGCTATGACCACATGAAGGTCGTGCTGCTTCAGTCGCCGCACTTTGAAGAGGGCATCGTCGTGCACATGATTGCGAGCATGTTTGCCGGTCTCATGGCCGCCACGGCGTCCTCGCCGCTCGACGTGATCAAGACCAAGATCATGAACGAGTGCTCCAAGACGGCGACGTCACCCGAGCAGTTCCAGGCCAACAAGCAGCTCATCCGCAAGGCCTTCATGCAGGTGCTGCAGACCGACGGCTTGCGCGGCTTCTTCAAGGGCTGGCTGCCCAACTGGATGCGTCTTGGACCGCACACGATCATCACGCTCATGGTTTACGAGGAGCTCCGCGCCATGAGCGGCCTCAAGCCGGTCTAAATAATGTAAGTGTGTATGAATGAACTGTGTAGAGAGAGTCGTGAATATGTATATAAGCGTCACTTCATTTGCTTGCCTTCTGGTCGTGGGGTGGTCTCGTTCTCTCTCTCTCACTTACTCTCTTATAGATATATGGTAATGGACAAGAAGCTGCGGACTGAGCTGGATGTGATCCGCATCACTGCAGCTCGAAGAGCGGGCCCACGACGCGCGTCTCCCACCGCAGTACCATGAGCAGCACCTCGATGAGCCAGAAGACGTTGCTCGGGTCCTCTGTCTCCACTTCGCCGCCGAACGAGAAGACGCAGTCCGCACCGTTCTCGTGGTCCTCTACGCGCACCCTAGTAGTTCAAGAGAAGCCCAACGCACCACAGCCGCCCATTCGTCGTTAGCTTCCCAGTTACAACAACTTTCCAAGAGCTCAGTTAACTGCAAGACTCACCACGTGAAGACGTCCTGCCAGAGCTCGCGCTTGCCGAGCATCGAGAGGTTGAGCGCGTTATCGACGACGCGGCTCGGTTCGAGTGGGTGCGTGAGCAGGATCTCGCCGCTCTCGGTCTCAAAGCGCGTCATGAGGAAGACGCTCTTCTGCACGATGTCCAGGTCCGTCTGGTCGAATGTGCGGTAGATCACCAGGTTGTTGGCGTCCAGGCGCTGCAACACGCTGTAGCGCACGTTCAAGTACGGTGAGTAGAGCTGTCCGAGCTCCTTGGGGTTCGTCATGAGTGCCCATGTGGCGTCGCCGATCTCGCGCTGCCGCCGGTTCGCGAGCGTCTTCTGGAAGCAGAAGCTCAGCATGCCGTCGTCGATGCACCGGCGGTCCGTCCAGCCTAGCACCGTCCGTGCGCCGGTCGGCTTGAGCCGCTGCGCATCGCTGTACGCGTTGATGCGTGCGTAAGCCTCGCGGATGACCTCAAGGCACTCTTCGATCGTGAACTTGCGCAGGATGGTCACGTCGCCCGCGTGGTGGCTGCTCAGGTCGTCGGGGTCCGCGGTTATCCGCTTCCTGCTGCTGTTGCTGTTGTCGCCGTCCTGCAGCTGCACATCCACGAGGTGCTGCAGACTCCCATGCGCCTTGTCGTGGTTCATTTGCAGGCCGCGCAGGTCCTCGTTCTCCTTGTAAAGGCCCTTTCGCACGCGCGCAAGCTGCAGCAGGCGCTGCTGACGACTGGGCGTCGGCTCGAGCGCCTGCGCCTCGCTCGCCATGGCGTCCAGTACGAGCGCGGCGCGCTGCTCCTGCTCCACAAGGATGCGCTCGTACTCGTCCTCGAGCACATCCACCTGCGCGCGCAGCTCATTGAGATTGTACTACAAACACACATACACCCACAGGCGCACGTGAGATATGAGATCATTCGCCACAGACGAGTGTACGTCACGTACGATCTTGCGGTAGTAGCTGCGCCGCACTTTGCTGCGGTTGCGCTCGCGTCGATCGAGCTGCACGGGCGTGAGCGTCTCGCCGCCCTCCTCCTTGTGCTTCATGGCGCCTCTCGTCGCTAGTGGCTCTGTGCCTGAGGGGGTGACTAACAGGAGAGACCGAGACGTAATGGCTCCTCAAAACACTCCGGTGATGGCATTGCGAGCCAATCCCACACATGGGAGAGTCAGCGTATGTGATGCTCATCATCACAACGCCATCTGTTCTGAGCAGCTCCATGCGTTCGTTCATAAAAAAAGCTTTTGACGTGTGGTTCTATAACTTGATACTGTAGCTGTTCACTCTCTCATGGCGCGGGTGACGAACTTGGTGACGACTCAGAGGGCGAGGTCTTGCTCACGAGGCCCAACTTGCTCTCCCAGCGCAGCGCGATGAGCAGGTTCTCAAAGAGCCAGAAGGATGGACTGCGGTCGCCCATGTTGTTCATGATGCCGCCGTGCGCCACGCGCAGCTGGGGCCCGCTCGTTTCGCCATTGTTGTCCGCCTCGAGCGCGCCGAGGTCCTCGTCAGCGCCCTCGTCCTGGTCCATTGTCTCCTCGATGCTGAGCCAGTACATGGACTCGCGCCAGATCTTCTTCTTGTGCAGCGTGTACTCGGACATGGACTCCATGTGCAGCTTGTGTTCGGCCTTCTTGAGTCCCTTGCAAATGATGAGGCAGTCGCCATTACTCCCTCGGGGGATGCGCGTCATGACGATCAGCGCCGTCGTGATCGAGTCCTCGCCTTCCTTCTCCATCGTGCGGTACAGCACGTAGCTGTTCGCGTCGAAGATCTGCATCACATGGAACCGCACGTGAAGCGTGCGCGCGTACAGCTCGCTGTGCTTCTCGGGTGACGTGAGCGTCTCCCACGCCTGGGCCGCGACGTCGCGGGTGCACGTGGTGCTGGAAAAGGTAATGAACTGCTTCTCAAAGTAGAATCGAAACGCGTCTTCTTCGACGATATGCGAGCTCTTCCAGCCGAGTACCTGGTTTGTCGCAGTCATCTCCTGTTTCTTCGCGAGGAAGCCCTCGACCTGGCCCAGTGCGTCCTGCGAGAAGCCCGAGAACGCGTCGAGCGACATCTCGTCCATGATCAGCACGGGCGACGGGAAGCGCACGGTCTCTGGGTTCCTGCTGCTCGCATGCGCCGAGTGGTCCATCTAGTATGGTATAAGAGAAGCGTCAGCACACACCTCGCTCTGTCAATCAACCAGTCAATGCTGAGAATGGGAGGCACGTACGAGTTGGTAGTTGACGTCGAATAGCCGCTGCAGCCGGAACGCGCTCTTCTCGCGATCGTCGAACGCATCCTGCAGCTGCTGGTTCTCCGTCCAGAGCTCATCGCGCAGCCTTGAGAGCTCCATGTACCGCAGCAGCAGCTCCGACTTGCTCGAGTCATCACTCTTGGGCGAGCTCTCGAGCTTGAATGAGCTCTCGGCCTCGTTGCTGGCGTCCACAGGTAGGAAGCGGCCCTCCCACCGCTGCAGCATCTCGTTGTATTGCTGCCGCAGGTCGTCCGCGTGCACTCGCAGCTCGCCCAGCGTCTCCTACAAGACACACATCAGCAACGCTCTGTAAGGCATCATCACTATCAATCACATACAAACCTCCCACTCACAAGCGGCCACGCACGATTTTCCGGTAATATGACCGCCGGACCGAGTTGCGGTTCTTCTCCTTCTTCTCCTCCTCGGATGACGCTCCCGCCGCCACATTCGCATTCAGACGAGCAGCGTCGCTATCGCGCGCACACGCCGCTGTCTCTGCTGGCGCAGCACTGGTCGCAGGTCTCCGCTTGCGGCGCTTCGTCGGTCCGCCTGCTGTTTTCTTTGGTCCGGAGCCAGTCGTCGCAGCCGCGACGTCCGTGGTAGTGAGAGCCGTGAAGCCGCTGCCGCTGCCGCTGCTCCGCATGTTGCTGAGATCTATGGCGGACATGTGCACCATCGCTGTGTGTCTAACTGCTGGCACTTGAGCAGTTCGTACCTCGTAAGAACGTACAGCTCCGTTCCGCGAACGTGTGCTTTGTTTGTGCCCTCGCTCGCGAAAAAGGCGGGTCCTATGGTCCATGTATCAGATCAGGCATTGAAACCTGGTAAATCTCTGGATATATACTGCAAAGTGCATGGATATATTGCAGGTTCTGTACCGGTATCTACCAACTAAGTACATCTTTTTAAAAAATGATACCTTTGCTGCCACGCACACTACGAGCATGAAATCGGGACTCGCATATATGTAGTGCCAAAATACTCTAACGTTCTAAGGCTACTATCGACCCTCCTAGACCCTTGTAGTGCTGCAGACTGCAAGAATAAGGCCGTGTTCGAGGTCTGTCCAAAGTTGCATTGTGCGGCCCATAATTGGATTTTCCTGAAGTTCGCACTGTGAATTTAATTGTGCGTAAAATACCTAATTAGTGGACAAGTGCTTCTCAATTTTAAAAAAAACAGACATTTTTATCGCAACATACGTTTTAAAGACAAAGCTAGGTTATATAATGAGTGTTTTATATTAAATAGTTTGTTCGTTCAGAAAAAATATTTTATATGAGTAATTTGTTTTATTTATGATTACCATGGAGGAAGAGGAAGGAAAATGGTGACCTATGAAGACATGATTGGCTGATTTTTGGCTGATTTTGAACAAGAGTTCCTCAATCAGAAAACACTTTTGTACATAACAGCTGTCACAGTGGCAAGCCCCACCTCATCTGATCGCTAATCTTATTTCGATGCAGTATTTGGAAGTGAGGTCACCAGATTGAACTTAATATCAAGGTTGAGTAAGAAATACAAGTTTGATAAGCGATGGATGTGTTTGAGACGCTGAGGTCCTGTACTGTGCGCCTGACGAGCTCGCCGAGCTGTACTACTACAGGTTCAGATTCTTTGGATGCTTGCTGGTCTTAATACGTGCCAGCGCGCATACTGAGCTAGTGCCGCGCTAAACAGCTTGTCACATGATGGAATCAAACGAATGTTGTTGATGGTGCTCTCGTCTACACCCTCAAGACTCAGGGCTGCCGCACCATCGAGGATATATATATACCTTTAACGCAAAGGCTATATAAATCAAACAGACGACGGCTGCGACTCATAGCTAGCAAGGAGGGTCATTGTGGTGCCGTAATCGTGATGCTTCTTTTTGTGAGTGAGTCACAGCGTTCAGCAGAGGAGCTGGATCGCAGCAAGTGGTTTCTGTCATTTCTAGATGAGCCTTCTGTGGCTTTCAAACTCACGCCTATGCATAGGTAGTTGACTGTTCCACAAGGACCCTTGTGTTGCAGCAATGACTCCGAAATATCTCTGTCCCATGCGATCATTATCATGTTGATGCATGACTGAGCGCATGTTGCAACTGTGGCAATGCCAAAAATTTCATCGCGACTCGCTTGAGCTGTTGATGATCACTCCCCTTATGTATTCCACACATCAAATCGTTATTGCGGGCATCCAGCAGATATACCACTATCTGCTAGATGTCCATCATTACGATTTGCTTTTTAAAAATGGCAAGCTTCTCGGGACAGATTATTATGAACTTGCGATACATACTGGCTTTGATTAGTTGACCGCTGTTGAACTAGAACATGATGATAACTGAGCGGCTAACATTCAAAGCAATTGAGAGAATGTAGGCTGTTGCAACAACATCGCAAGACACAATAAGCAAACACGACCCACAACAGCGACAGACATGAGAGGCATCCATTGCAAAATGATTGGGAGTCTTTCACTCCAAAACACAAGCAAGAGGCACTGAATATACTCAGAATGAATGATATTACTGAAGTCATAGGATGCTATCTATCATAGTTGGAGACGAGCAGTGGACAGCCCGTCAGACGAACGGGTGGGTGGGTGGCTATAAACGATCGGAGGGCTACGAAAAGCATATGAGCGGAAAGCACGTGTGAAGGCCGTCATAAGAAACCGAAAAAGTCGCACATGAGTTGGTGGTCATACGGCATCGCCGCTTTGCGTTTC